>JAYMFT010062745.1:0-14848 GCA_038088735.1 Panulirus argus | reverse complement strand
TCTGTTCCTTTTTTGGAAAAGCAGAAACTGGAGGGGAGGATTTCCAGCCCCCCGCTCCCTCCCCTTTTAGTCGCCTTATACGACACGCAGGGAATACGTGGGAAGTATTCTTTCTCCCCTATCCCCAGGGATATATATATATATATAATTTTTTTTTTTCTACATATTAACCATTTCCTTTAGGAAGAGTAAAAAACTGGAGGTGTATGAAGAGATTGAATTAAGCAATATACAAAGAATAAAGCTGTGTATATGGTAAAGGCTTATGAATAGAAATGTTAGAATTTCATGGAATACCTTTTGTTTAAAGTATGGTTTAAGTATATCTTAAAAATTGATTTATAAAGCACAAGCATTAGTTGGTAGTCAGTAGGAACATAGGTAGGAATATCTGCAAACACTGCACATGGGTTGACTTTACTCTGTTTTCTGTTAAGGGAAAGGTGCTTAAGGCTAAGAAGCAGTGGTGGATTTTTCTAGTCATGTAGAGACTGTTACCTGGGCTACCTCCTTGAGGGAGTTCCAGTTGAGAACAAGTGTTGGAGATATAGATAGAATAGATACACTTCATGTGAATTTACATGCTGTATTATATTCCAAAAGAAGGAACAGCAAGGAGCTAAGTGAGGAATTTTACATCTGAGGTATGTGTCATCTGTTCTTGATGCTACTTCACTCTTGCAGGAAGTGGCGAGCATGTATGAATTAAAATTGGCATGAAAGTTTATCTTCTTTAGCAGTGAGAATTGGCTGATGTATGAGTAAACTGAGATGATGTATAAACTTTACCTTCCCTTTGGAATTAGAATTAGGAATGGTGTGACTATCAAACCTTATTTTTTTTGTAAATTTTTTTTATATGACTGTAACGTCTATTTTCTTTTCCTAGCCTGAGATCACATTCTACACGGATGATATGTCTGCTCACTATTTCCCGACATTCACTGTCAAGACCACGTGTACCTCCATAACTAATCTTGATGGGATAAAGATCAAGGAAAATAATGTTATTGTGTATACGTGTATAAATGAACATACTGGTGAGGTGACTGTTGAGGGCAAATTGCTGATATTCAGAGTTATAGAACTGGGTAAGTATTCAGAATTGATAGTTTGAAATATATATATAATATAAACTTGAAGAAATTCGTACCAAATGGTGATGAACTATTGTATTTGTTTCTAGCCGAATCTCAGACAAGAGCAGACTCCCTTCTAAGGTGTCTTGATGAATTGGACAATGTTCTTCATGACAGAAAGAAAGATATAAGTTATCTATCAAATGTAATATCATCTGGTTCTTTAATGGTGACGGATGATTCGCAGGTGAGTTACAAGTATAGTTATGGTATTGCTTTTGTCGCTTGTTAAATACTATATTCACAAATACATGTAATGTGCATATTTCTTTTATCTTGATGATATATGGTTTCCAGACATGGACAGGACCAGTACTGTTTTCAGAAGGCTTGACTGTGACTGGCACTACTAGCTTTGCTGATATCCTGAATATCAAAGTTTCTGAAGACCCCACCGACACTCAGTCATTGTTGCAGTTTGCCTTGCTTACTAATAATTTACAGGTATTTCCTATAGACTTTTATGAATAAGTGAATTCTGCAGACTCAAAAGCATGAGTGTTTGGTGAGGAAGAATGATAGTGTGTGTTGTGTATGAGAAGATTGAGAAAGGACTTGTCAGAGCTTATGAGAGTAAAGTAAGCCTTTCATATTGGATGTGAGGCTAGAATTATAAATTGTCTTTAGTGTATTTTCTGTTTTTTATACTTGAGGTTATTGCAGATAAGTAGCCGTACTTACAGGCTTTGGAAAGAGGTACAGCATGATGGAATGAAGATATGGGGATTTCACTTGGAAGAAAGGGGGTTTGGAAGGTGAGTGAGATCAACTGAGCAGAGGTTATAGTTTAAAGTTGAAATGTTAAGGTGGTGTGTATAGACAAAATTAGGAACTATAAAGAAGTGAAATTGCAGAAGAAAAATTTTGAATATGCAGATGATTTACATTCCTTGGTTCTGTAAAGCTTGCTTAATTTACAAAGAACTGCATTCTCTTTATTATGAGAAGGTTGCCAACAAATATTTGCATTTTAAAAATATGGCCACTGTGGCAATTAAACTATGGAATTTCTGTTGTGAAGGCTACATTTTAAGGTAGAGAGCACTTCAAAGAATAGAACTAGAGAGCAAAACAGATTTAAGGGAGAAAATGTTGAAGTGGTGGCAAGACTAGTAATTTTGACAAAAGAAAAGTCAGGAATAAAGTTAGTGGACAGATGAAGAATGAAGGTGAAACTGCTGTTGAATGGATTTGAATTTTATGTAAGGTTAGAAAAATGGTTATGTATCAGATAACTGGATGAAGGCAGCAATTGTTTCACTGTAAAAGAAAATGTGCCTTGGTGCTTTAGTCGTTATCCACCTGCTTATAATCACTGGCCAGGGTTTGATCTGCTTGTGTATAACCTACGTGGCTGTTATCCTTCATCTGTTTAGTTCAGAATTTACCAGATGTGGTTGGAGTAAAGCAACATGAGACAGGCCAAGGCAGCCAGTTTTTTGTGACTGGTTGAATTTTCAACACAAGTGCCATAACCCAGGAATATTGCTGTGACTAACAGGCATAATTTTTATTTGAAAGGGTAAGTGATTAAGAATAAGAGGAATGTAGGTTAAGCATAGTTAAGGTGTGTTGTAGAAATTTTGGTTGTCAAAAGATAGGAATAAATTGTAGGCAAAGAACAAGTTGGATTAAATAAGAAGTGGGCTCATAGACCAGATTCTTGCACTTCGGCTGAAAGTTATGCAAGTTTATGCTTCATTTTTAGATCTATTAAAGCTGTATGGAAAAACTGTTGGGAAAGCTCCTTCGAAAGTTTATTTTTTATGACCTTGGAAAATTTTAAAGCATTTGACGATACATATTAGAATAATGATTGAAACGACAGTGCATATTAGAATGATGATTCACTGGTTTGAAATAAATTTTGTTTAATATGATCGTTGATTTTTGATAGATGGGGCATTGTGAAAAAAGTTATTATAATGGTACATTGCTGAAACATATTTAAACAGAACTGAAGTTTCTACAGTTTGTATGCACGCATGCTGTAATATTTTAGATCTAGTCACAGGAAGAGTTCAATGAATGTTTTGTATGAAGGGAGGGAGACTTTGGCATCATAGTTAACGAAAAAAGTGTGCAGAATGAATATGAAGTATTTTATTAATTAGGAATGTAATTTCTTTACCCCACAATGAATAGAAGTTAAGAATGTGAAAGTAAACCTATATGCAATAGATTCTTGTATAATCTAGAAAAAGTTAAATATTTTATGGTGTTTCATACTTGATCACCTTTTCCTGCAATGTATTTAAACTGCATTGGAGAACGGAGGTGTTTAAATAACGAGATTTTCTTCATCCAATAGTATTCTGTGAACTCCTTGGTGAATGATTCCACTGGGGTGCTCTACTACTCTGATAATCAGACAATATCTGGCCCCATTGCTGCTTCAAGCTTAACTGCTGATAGAGCTGATTTTAATTTTCTTAAGATAAATAATGTAAGTATGGTTATTTTTGTTTATAGAAATTTATTTTAAGTTTACTTTAGTGCTGATTCCATAAGTAGTATCTGATTGCAAAGTTTTCTGGTAGTGTGCAAAATCAGTTTCTTATTGGTGCAGTATCTATGTTGTAACTCATTGTACTATAGTTTTTGATTTGCTATTTTGCCACACAATTCGTTTGTCTATATATAAATAGCTCTTGTTGATTGAAAGATGTTCATATTAGTCCAAGTATGGGAAATTTGTTTTAAAATTTTTGTATTTTTACATGACCCTATGTTGTTGGGATAAGGAATGTAGTATTTAAGAAAACATTTTTAATTTACCTACTCTTTAAGATTTTTTGGCAAAACTTTTTTTGTGGTAAGGATATTTTATACTGTAAATGGAAATTTGTATGGAATACATAAATTCTGCCTTACAGTTTTTACTTTTATTCTAAAAGACGGAACAGAGAAGGGGGCCAAGTGAGGGTTTTCCCTCTAAGGTTCAGTCCTCTATTCTTAACACTACCTCGCTAATGTGGGAAATGGCAAATATGTATAAAAAAATATATGTATATTTGTAAGGAATTTTCTAACTGCACGTCATTTAAACTGATGTTCTTGATTGATAGATTATCTCATGATAATTTTCATTGTACTTTTTGTGACAAATTATGAATTTAACCCTAGGATTTTAGGAATATACAATATCTTGTTTGCTACTGTTTTTCAGTAAATGATGCTCTATAGAGAATTGTCAGGTAAAACAAATTAGAAAAAACTGGTTTTATATAAAGACTCTCTTGATTGGTTGGTCATTAGATGTTTTAAATGTCATTTTCATAACCATTTATAGATTATAGTTTTCTGTTATTTAGTTGGTACTGATCAAGTATACAGTCAGTATATGCCATTTGTTGTCCACTTTGGTGGTCAGAATTCCTCAACCTAATTTGTTCCCCAAGTTTAATGGAAAAACTTGGCAACCTTGATTGCAGGAATACCATTGAACCATACCCAGTTAATAGGTTTAGAAGGTAGTTTACAGACTGTAATAATAATGATTTTCCTTCATAGGAATGATTTCAGTAAATATAAAGAATACTGTTCATACTTCTGTGTGTTGTAGAAGGCAGTTAAGAAGGTTAGGAATAGGGGACAAGAAAGTTTTTTTTGGATTGATGTTATAAAAGGTGTAACAGGAGCAGCCATGTAAGAGTATAGTCTCAAAAGCTATCCTGTTTTGTTGCCATAATTGAAGTGGGAAAAATTAGTATAAGAAAAAAAAAATTAGGGTATATAGTAATAATGTATCCCTTGGGTTTGCATTTTATACAGTGCCTTGCCTCTGAATATTCGAATTTATAACCAGTATGTGGTATTTGTTAATGAATCCTATTAATATGAAAAGTACTTTTTTTTTCACAGGTGAATGGTATTCCACTTTTAGATGTAGAGCACAAGTTTCTAATAACTGGGGTCAATCAGGTCATAAATACCAGCATTGTAGTAGACTACATGACGGTAGATACGTTCACAACACGCAGCGCCTCATCCATAGGGACCATCAATGGACTCTTAACTTCTGGTTTGTCTCTTTGATATTTTGCACGTACAGGAATGTTGGCAGTAAAATTTCCAATTGTTCATTTTAGGTCTGAGCTTAAATGTAGACTGCATCTTGGAAATAATCCTGCTTTACAATGCAAGTTTGTATATGAATAAGAATTTAAAGCATCTTCTTTGTTAGTATGCTACATAATTGGTAATGCCATAGGTAACTATTTACTTTTGCAGAATTCATGCGTAAAAGTGTGCGTGAACAGATTGTTACAGGAGAGCACACATATGGTAGTGTACTGTGTGGTGGCATCACGAATTCATTTGATGGTTCCAAATTTATTACTATCAATGGGATAGACTCGTCAACCATCGTCACCAAGGGTACTTCTGTAACATTTATAGATAGAAAGTTTTTCAACAAGTTAACAGTTCTTGGTGATATAGGCACAGGATTAGTTAATGGGGTGAGTATGTGTTAATGTTAATTTTTATAGTTAATCAAATAATTTTCGGTGCATTTCTTCAGTAGCATCATGGTTTAATCAAATAATTAAGTGCATTTCTTCAGTAGCACCTTTTTGAAACTAATTGACTGGTTTTGTCAGGTGGATGTGAGCAGCCTTAGCAACAGATTGATATACACAGATGTAACACAGCAGCAAACTCTGGCAGGCTCCTATATGATTGCTTTTATTTTGGTGGATGGGGATGTTGATGTTGCCTCCATCAATGGTATCAACTTGCAGGACCTAAATTCTGCTGTTGTTAAAACTACAGGAGATTTTACTTTGCAGGGTTGGTGTCAACATATACACTTATCACATGTATATAATGCAGTAATTTGATTCATAACAAGAGTAATGTTTAAAGAATTCATTAGTGATAAGTATGTTTGTCACCAGGTGCTGTAACATACACGAAGAGCCTGACTGTGACTGGGATTCTTCACACTACTTCTGTTAATGGTGTAGAGTGGGATGATCTTGTGGACCTTGGTTCTCAAAATCTTATCAGCAGCAACTTCTATTTTGTTAATGCAATTGTGACTGATGCCATCAGGAGTGATAATATCAATGGACTTGACCTAAGTCAGGATGTTGTGCTTGTAGACACACAACAAACCATAAGTGGTTAGTATTTGAATGGAAAATTGTAGTAATCCCAAATGTAGAAATTTGATACTTTACACAAGTATGCAAAATGTTTGCTTGCAGAGTGTAAAATATACATCGGTAGGAAAACATTTGAGTCTCAGCCCTGTTAAATGTACATAGAAAAAGCTTCCCCTAACCAGTACTATGAATTGATGCAGGTAAGAAATATTCCTGTATCACTGTAAAAATATGATGTTAACCAGAAAGTGTTTTGTAAAAGAAATTTAGTACACCTCAGATAGTGAAATGTGAAAGCTTGAAGCAATACTGTAGACAAACTTAAGTAGCCAGAATGATGTGTTTATGAAACATATTTTGAAAGATGTTAAGAAAAAAAAGCTCACCAGCCTGTGCTGAGGCACTGACAAAAGAAATTGTTGAAGACCATGTAGTTTAGCTCTGTCCTAGTGTACAAAGATTTGGCCAAATATTTTTAATTTTAGGTAATCACATGTATCAAGCAAAAATTGTAGTGTCCCAGTCTTTCATACTAGTGTAACACATAATCATTTACTAAACAGGTCGTATAGTCATCAGATGAGGCTTGATACATATCCTTCAATGTTTTTTCACTGCTTTCTTCCATTGTACATAGAGTATTTAGCTGACATTCTAGTTGTAGTATGGTCTTTAATATTTCTTTACTAGATCCAATATTCTTTGTTTTGCACAAGATATCTGAATGTGAAAATTTAAAGTATATAAGATGTTTGCTTGGTATTATGCCAACTTTATATATAAATGTGAAACTGATTTCCTTACTTCAAGTAAGGAGAGTAAGAGCAGTAGATATATTTCTCCATAAGGAAAAAGGATTGATTCATCAGATTGACTTTCTAGTGTTAGATAATTCGAGTTTATAGTATCTCTTGATAATTTGTTTCAAAATCCCCAGTTCCCGGAACTCTTGTGGAATGTAATAGTTGGATTTTCCAGGTCGCATCATCTTCAAGAGAGATATTCTGGTAAATGGTGAATCTGGTGTTTTAATGGGAGAAGGAGCCACAATTAACAATATTGACCTGTCCACCCTTCTTTCAAATGAAGCTGGCCTTGATGTGTTGGTTGTAAAAGATGTAGCTTCCTTCACAGTTCCTCTAACGGTAAGAAATTTTGTGTGTTTCCTTGTGCATGTTACATGATTTTAAGATGCTCGTAATAATTGCCAGTTAGTACCAAGAACCTGTTTGTGCACATGAGAAGGAATTTTTGGAGGGATCCCACCTATTAACCTCAAATACTCATTATAGTACTTTTTTACATATTTATTTCCTTGGCTTGTTCCACAAGTTTGTTTACTGGACTGGTTTTCCTTGTTCTTGTCCCTGAGATTGCTTAGTTTCTTGTCATGGTATTTGCCTTGGGTATCCTCTGTATTTTCAGGCTCGTCTCGGAATGGATACCATGAGATTTTTGTTATTGTATATTGTTGTTCAAATGAGGGCAAAGGTGGTGTATGTTCTTCTTGTAACACATTTCTATTGCTTTTACTAATATCAGTTAGACTTTTAACAGCTTTTTTTTGCTAGTGAGGATACCAGCTTTCTGATGTCAAACTTACATCTTAAGGATATTTAATGTGTTCTTTATATGCATATTTTGAGTAGTCTTTAAAGGATGGTTAATTTTGGTACGTTTTCCAATAGAAGATTATAACTCCCAAAGATTCATTTGGCACAGGTATAACCTCTGTTCTATACTATCCAGAGGATAGGATGGAAATACTGTGATTAGTAGTGTTTAGCTCATTGAGCATACACTAGTCCTATATAGGTGTGAATTGTATGTGCATGGTGTTATGTAATTAGAATAACAAAGTTTTAACAGAATTGTATTAACTGGAAGAACTTTACATGGATATAGTTCATGGATGGACACTTGAACAGTGCTGCATTTAAACCTACAAAGCTGATTGTGGGCTTTTGAGCCTTCGGCTCTCATTCATCATGACCAGGTAAAACTGTACCTAAAAATGTTAAATTTCATGAGGCAATACAGTTTACCAAAGACTGCAAATAGCCAGTTAGAATGGGTTATAAGAATTGGTTTTGGGAAAATTCAGTGTTTTATGTTATTTGGCACAAACATATATTAGTGACATTTGAAATTATAGTGTTCCAGGTGAAGATAACTAATTTTAAACATTTGTTGTTTGAACTTTGGAAATTGTTTGAAGGTTTGGTGTTGGCATCTCCAGGTAGTTATAGTTATAGAAATTATATTGACAGTGATGTCTACTTACTATACTATCTATTTATCCCTGTTTTAGTGTTCCTGTTATCATTTTGCAGGTATTGAATAACAGTACTTAATTAGAATACTAAGACCAAAATGATGCTTAATAGCTTAAGGTTATAATTTATTAATCATTGGTTGTCTTTTGAGAAGGGTTGGGATAATTCAGGAGCTTGGGAAGTGGTTGTTCCGCTGGCTATATTACATTCATCCAGTTGTATTGGATATGTTTTTGAGAAAACATTTTAGTCAGATAAAGAACTGTTAACAATGATTTGTGGTTGGTAAGGATTTGAAAGATGTGAATATTTATTGCAACTCTTAATCTTTTCTTGAAACCCCCTCCCAAAATAATTTTTTTTCAAATATGCTTACTTTCCTGAACCTTTGATCACATGTAGTGATGAGGCCACTTGAGGGTTCATCACGCAAATAAGGAGAATTTCGTAAAAATGTTATTTTTTTCCCCAAAAAATCATAATAGCTGGAATGATAATGGACCTCCTTGAATATTGTGCCATGGGTGTAGCATTTGCTCTGTATATAACAACTTCAAGACAAAGGTAATTTGAATTAAGAAATTGGTGAAATGTTAATGAAAATGCTTGTATGCATTAATGTACCTAGTAACCATGACATGCCTTCCTCTCTTGTTAAGTGCCTGACCAGACTGGGAATTTCCCGATGGGTACTCTTTTTTGTTACTTTGCTTTTGCATCCGACCATTAGCTTTAGAAGGGTACACTGGCGTATACTGAGAAACTGTAGTAGATGGAAGATTTTGCAAATAAAATTCATATTGGAATTTCATAATTCATACCACTGGCTTCATTGAGCACAAGAAATGTGATATTGTCCTTAAATGGCATGACCATCTCTCTCTCTCCCCCCCCCTACTGGTTGAGCAACTATTTTCAATACTATTATGTGTGTCCTTTGTTTTTCATCAAATTGAAGGGTTATGTAATTGCTAAAACGAGTAAATATGAGCTGAGGATATACTTTTCTTAACCCTATGAGCTATGCACATGTTATGCACCTTTAAACACCCATCTGCAAACATTATTTCTTGTTGCAATTTGAATTCAGTGCACATTTTAATCTCTTGATGGGTGGCCATACTCCTCAACCAAAGGGATCTCATTGGACCTGCATAAAGGCCATTGTAACCAGCATTTTTTTTTATTTATTTAACCCTAAAGACTTGCTTGCTGAAGGACACCTAAGATTGCTGTTAATTTGTATTTTCATGATTACTGTTTATTAATATTGTGCAAAGTGCTGACATGAAAAGCTGTAAGGAAGGAGGGATATTTGTATTCAAATTGCATAATTTTGTCAGTGATATGGTTTTAGTGGTAAAAAAGAATGTTGTTAGCTTGCTTTTGGGTACCATAATTTGATCAGGGCATATGAAATAATGCTAGACTAGAAGCTGTAGATGGACTGGATTAATCACTCCTTCATTGTTTTTGCTGTACCTTTTTGCTTGACATGTTGAGCTATGTACATGGAGCTAGCTGAGCTTGCCAACTCAACGCTGCAGGTGTCAAGTGATTGGCACATGCACACTATTGTAACCTGAATTTGCATGTCTTGATAGACATAACTTTTGATTGTGTATGGCTGTCCATAACTGAGGGTAGGCCATCATTATCTTAGTAGTTTGGCTTTTGTTTTTATTAAGAGGTAAACATTGGTGTATCTTGTTTGTAAATATGTATGTAAAGAGTAAAAAAATCACTTGTGTGTTTGCCCTAATATTGAAGCATAGTTACTTGACAGATTATGGCCATCTCGCTTTAGTTTAACAGTTGTTTCTATCTTGTCTGTAGTTTGCTTGTATAGCTCTGGTTTCCAGTGTGAAGATATGCAACCATTAAGAATCGGTAACCATCCCTTCCACACTTTTATTATTTTCATTAAAGTATGATAGCCATTAAGTGATGTTAGTGTGAACTTTATATTAAAAGTAAGGATGTAGCCGGTTAATTAGATTGTAAATTCTCTTGATGGTGTATTGGCATCTTGTGGGTTTTTCTTGTTTTGCACTTTATTGGATTAGTAACATTGATTGGTAGGAAAAACTTGCACCTCATGTATGATAAAGTGGAATTGTTAAAGGTTTTGATTCATTATTTCTTGAGTAAATTTTAATGTAGTAACTTTATATTGCAGTGTTCTGGTGATGTTCTGGCAAGAAAGATCAATGGGTTGATCTTGAATGGCATAGAAGACCGGTACTGGAGACGTTCTGTAGACCAAGATATAAATGTTAGGCTTCATATCGACCATGTAGTGTTTCTGTAAGTGTGATTATGAATATGTAATAAGAGTGTGTCTGAAGTGTATATTTACTAATTAATGCTATTTTTCAAAATTTGTTTATATGAAACTGTTTAATGTTTCAGTAATGATGTCACAGGATCAAGTATTAATGGCCACCAGATGTCTGATTTTCTTAGTTTTGGTGGTTCACAGCTGATATCGGGTTCTTATGTCTTTAAGGTTTGTGGCAAGGAAAATTTTATGTAAAGGAATATTGGAAGTACTGCAATATTTCATCAAAATGTTTCTTTGGCAGTTGTCATATATATTAATAGTAAAAGTAGTGAAGTATGAAAGGCAAAGTTTTGGAGTGCACTGAAAATATTTCATCATTCAAACAGAACTCCGTGACAATACATGGGAACCTGGCATTGAATGTTGACAGCACTGTGAATGGCATTGATGTCATAGCACTGAACAGAAGTGTGGTGACAGTATATGGTGATCAAATCATCCAAGGTCATGTGGTGAGTGCTCTAATTGGGTTTTTGAGGTACTGGTTTTCTTTGAGCAGTACAATAGTTTAGTTGAAAGTAAGGACATAATTTTGAATCTTTCTCTGACAGCTACTCCTTGAATAATCACTCAGTTTTGCATTACATTGTATATTCTTTTGCAATGTGATAGACCCTTCCCATCCAAACAACTTCATAGCTAACCACGAGCAACCAAGTAGAAATAGAGCTTACCCCTGCCTCACATTCTAGCAATCTCTATTCACATATACCCCCACTCCAACAATCACATCTGACAAAATATACAAAGGCTGACAAGCACTAAACAACTGCCTTCCTAGCTCAGTCTTAAACAACCCACCAGACATGTACTTGTCTAAAACCACTCCCCCAGACATGCAGTAGACACATCCTTGGGTGTGTAATTACTTATTTGTTGTGTATAATGGAGTTTTGTGCTAGGTGTCCCATCTTTTGAACATTTTTTACCAACTTGCATCTTTAAGAAAGTTTGTATAATGTCTGCATTAACAATCCCCTTAGTCATTTGCCCCTTTTCTTATCCATTTCAACTTAGTCGGGAATACTGCTCCTTTAAACATAGCCATCTTTGCCTCTTCATGCCCCTTATTGTACCCAGGACCTTAGGTCATCTTCCACCATATGGCTTACATCAGAGTCCGATTCCAATCAATGCATTGTCCTCTCCCAGGTATCTAGAATTCTCCAACTTCCAAATCTCCTGTTTAAACATTCACCCAAACCATCCTCTCATCCCCTTGTTACACCCCATTGCTGTTCTTTTGTTCACACTTTTCTTTCTCTCTCAAACTGATCATTTCTTGGACATTTCTCCAGAGTCTGCAAACAGCAGCTGATTGACTAACCAAACTTAAACACCTTTTAGACCTGACTTTTGCCCTAAGACCCTCTTGTCAAAAGAACTACCCATTTTGTTTGTATTACCTAACCTCAGACTTCATTTTCTAGGTGTAAAAGCATTATCACTGACCATTTGTAATCTTTCATTTTAACCCTCAACAATTTTGAACTTTTATTTCATTATTGGCACAGCTTCTTTGTTATATTGCCCACTACCACCAAATATTAATTTTTTAATGGTGAGGTAGCACATTCACTGTAGTGTATAATGTACCAAATATATAACTGCAGCCATAATGAATAATTTTGGCTTGCTTTATTGAAAGTATGGAAATGTTAAGGATTTCTATTTACTGGAGAATATGCATTCAAGGAACTGTGAAATAGTTTTGGCATATGTTGAACACTAATTTTGGTAAATCTGTCTTAGGAATGCACAGGTAAAATGACAATTGGTGAGCTTGACCTCGCTGGCAGGCTGAATGGCATAGATGTAACTTCGGACCTGATGAGACTTGACCAAAGCTTGAGACACACTGGTAACTATTAAATATATTGAGCTTCAAAATGTTCATACATGTAACTATTTTATATGAAATTTCCTTGGGATAAAAACTAAGTTTTTAGTTTAGGTTATATTGAAAGGATGTCTCCACCAGCATGATGAATGAGGAACCATAGGGTCAAGTCCCTTTGCTTTACTTCTGTAACTGAAAATTCATCAGTTCTGGAGATAAACACCAGAACACAGGTAGTTTTGTGATTATTTTCTTGTACAACCACAAAGTTTTGCAGTCATATGATCTGGCAGTACCATTGTACAGTGCTGGTTTCCTTGCCTCATCTTAGTTTCCAGTTGTAGATTTTAAGATATTATACATTACCACCTTCACTCGTGTTGTCTCCTAACTCCCTAGTAGGAGTTTGAGTTGGATTTTAAAATTGTAGGATAGGAATGTTTAAATGCTGCTTGCCACATAGCTGCCATCCTCACTACTTTCTATGCCACTACCCATTCTTTACTTCTCCCCCTGCCAGACCATATTTTGCTTCATATAATTGTACTGTTTATTTTCAGTGTGACATGGGCTTGATGCTAAGAAAGTTTGTTCAGGATATACCAACTTGAGGACAAGTTGGAAAAATATTGCTAGGGACCATGAAAAGTGCCAGAAAACATTGAAGGAAGTGGGCGTACTGAAGAACTGGTATGGAATATGATTATTAAACACCTGGAGGATGCTTTTCACATTGTTACAGATAAATGAGATACCCAGGAATAGCAGATGATGCTAGAAAGCAGTCTGGCTAGCATTAAGGAAAAATAAACAATGAAGCTAAGGAATAGCATGATCTAGATGATTCTTGGGCAGAGGATGAAATCTAAGGAATTGGAGAGGAGCAAAAGTCTGGGAATTGTGAATCAGACAGAAGGAAATTAAAATCGGAGGAGGCTGCATATGTAGTCATGGGAGTCTAGGAAGCCTGTGGAGGTACGGATGAAAGACTTGAATGGGGAAAACATAATTCAGGTTAGTTTACGGGCAACATAAAACCAAGTAATGGAGGAGGTGACAGCGTGACTGTTGGGGATGAAAAGGATATGCCAACACTCACACGAGGAAAGTGTGCATGGGCAAGTTTCCGGGCACAAGTCTGTGATTGTCTTGGGTTGGGAGAGGACCATGGTCTGAAAAGAGGAGAGGGCAAAAGAACATACCAAAAATTATGTAACATGGTAATTTTTGTCCAGCCTGTATCTACTAACTTAAACTGACATACATTTGCAAGTTTAATGACCTAAGGATTTCCTTTGCTCTGGATATATATAAGCTAGTGGTGCTTAACACTTTCATTGTACTGTACCATTATTGTGGTTTTATGTAGTACAGTGCGTTGTGATGTGTTGTAGCACAAAACCATAAATCTATCATTTAATTCCCAGCCAGTGCATGATTCCCCATCTTGCCCTATATTTCATTAGCAGCCTAACACAGCTGGAAAAAATACTTGGAATTTTCCAATAGATCTACAAAGAAATTGTAACTGGCATTTTGGTAGGTAGCTGGATTTGTGCAGCAACTTTTGTGGCAATTTAAAGAGTGAAAGAAACATTTTTGTTGTATTGTGTATTTTTTAGATTGTTAGCAAGGTAGCGCCAGGAAACGGATGAAGAAAGGCCACATCCACTCTCGTCCATTCTTTAGCTGTTATATTTAATACCCTAAAACCACAGCTCCTTATCCTTGGAGTGGTTGGCATTCCTGACCATAACGCCTATACAGGCTTCCAAGGGTTGAGTACACAAGTTTGAATACTGGTTGCTGCTGTCAGTCCACAGTCCACCCAGCTGTTCATCCACCCCTAGGCATTGGTTGATAAAGTGGGTACCTGGCTCGGGCTAGGGTGTATATATATATATATATATTTCATACATATTTTCCATTTCCCGTGCTAGCGAGGTAATGTTAAGGACAGAGGAACGAGCCTTTGCGGGAAAATCCTCACTTGGCCCCTTCTCTGTTCCTTTTTTGGAAAAGCAGAAACTGGAGGGGAGGAATTCCAGACCCCCGCTCCCAATATATATATATATATATATTATCCCTGGGGATAGGGGAGAAAGAATACTTCCCACGTATTCCCTGCGTGTTGTAAA
>JAYMFT010062744.1:0-29288 GCA_038088735.1 Panulirus argus | reverse complement strand
ACTGGGACTATTTCAGCTGTCTTCCAAATTACAGGTATACAAACACTATCTATTGACTGTTGAAACAATTTACATAAGATAGGTGATAATGGTTCTCTACAAAACTTTAACAAACTCCCATTGATTCTGTCTGGTCCCGCGGAGTTGTCAGGTTTAATAGAGTGTAAACTTTTAATTACGTCATCAGTGGTTATATTAGGTGATGGGTCATTCCTATTACAAAGTAAGTCTCTCATAATTGTTCGTTCATTTTCAAAATTAAATTCATCGAATCTACTATAGACGATGTTGAGCCCATTACAGAAATCAGACGGATTTTCAACTTCAATACTGGGAGATTTCTTATCGATACCAGTTAACAGTCTAAGCCCATTCCAGGCAGATTTGGGATCATTTTGTCTAAACAGATGTTCTACCTTATTTTTGTAATTACTTTTACACACATTAATGGTGTCATCCATTTGCTTTTGAATACCCTTTAACATAGCTTTATTGTTATTGGCATGAATATACTTTTTCCTACCCAATAGTTCTTTCAACTCTTGTCATCCAGGGTTTGTTATTAGGGAAGCATTTCACAATTTTCTTGGGCACAATCATTTCAATACAAAATTGCAGATAGGAATTAAATACGTCAACATTTTTATCCACTGAAACATTACCATCAAATAGAGCATCAAAATCTGTACACTCTATACAACCTAGAAATTTTTCGCTCACCTCGTTGCTCCATTGATATATTTCCTTTTCAATTGGTCTTGTTCTTTTCAAAACCTGTCTATATATAGGAGTGAGAAGGCACATGTCATGATCTGATGTTCCTTATGGCTTACACTTTCTTGCCAAATAGCTATCTTTAATATTACAAAAGAATGGGTCTAATATTTTGTTGCTTCTGGTTTGAATATTTATACACTGTTGGTACTGGGGGATATATTTGCCAAAATCACAGTTACCCTGTGGTGTCCAGTGCTGCTCTGTATTGTCCAGTGCTGTCCTGTGATGTCCAGTGCTGTCCTGTGATGTCCAGTGCTGACCTGTAGTGTACAGTGCTGTCCCTATTTTCCAGTGCTATCCTGCAGTGTTCAGTGCTGCTTTGTAGTGTCCAGGGCTGTCCCGTAGTGTCCAGTGCTGCTCTGTAGTGTCCAGTGCTGCCTTGAAGTGTTCAGTGCTGCCCTGTAGTGACCAGTGCTTCCTTATAGTGTTTAGTGTTACCTCCTAGTATCTAATGCTCCGCTGTAATGTTCAGTGCTGTCCTGTAATGTCCAGTGCTGCTCTATAGTGTTCAGTGCTGCTCTGTAGTGTCAAGTGGTGCCATTAGGTGCCAGTGTTGCCCTGTTGTGTCCATTGCTGTCCTGGAGTGACCAATGCTTCCCTGTAGTGTTTAGTTTGCCCTGTAGTGTCCAATGCTACCATGTAGTGTCTAGTGTTGCCCTGTAGTGTCCAATGTTTCCCTCTAGTGTCCAGTGCTGCCTTGTTGTGTTCAGTGTTGTGCTGTAGTGTTTAGCGTTGCCCTGTGGCGTCCAGTGCTACCCTGTATAGTACAGTGCTGCCGTCTAGTGTCCAGTGCTGCCCTGTAGTAACTAGTGCTGTCCTGTAGTGTCCAGCGCTGCCCTGTAGTGTCCAGTACTGCGCTGTAGTGTCTATTGTTGCCCTGTTGCGTCCAGTGCTGCCTTGTAGTGTCTAGTGCTGCCCTGTAGTGTCTAGTGTTGCCCTGTTGTGTCCAGTGCTGCCCTCTAGTGTCTAGTACTGCCCTCTAGTGTCTAGTGCTGCCGTGTAGTGTCCAGTGCTACCCTGTAGTGTCCAGTGCTGCCCTCTGGTGTCTAGTTCTGCCCTCTAGTGTCTAGTGCTGCCGTGTAGTGTCCAGTGCTACCCTGTAGTGTCCAGTGCTGCCCTGTGGTGTCTAGTGCTACTCTATAGTGTCCAGTGCTACCCTCTAGTGTCCAATGCTGCTCTATAGTGTCCAGTGCTGCTCTGTAGTGTTTAGTCTTGCCCTGTAGTGTCCAGTGCTGCCCTGTATAGTACAGTGCTGCAGTTTAGTGTCCAGTGCTGCTCAGTAGTGTCTGGTGTTACCCTGTTGTGTCCAGTGCTGCCCTGAAGTGTCTAATGCTGCCGTGTAGTGTCCAGTGCTACCCTGTAGTGTCCAGTGCTGCCCTGTCGTGTCTAGTGCTGCTCTATAGTGTCCAGTGCTGCCCTCTAGTGTCCAATGCTGCTCTATAGTGTCCAGTGCTGCTCTGTAGTGTACAATGCTGCCCTGTAGTGTCTAGTGCTGCCTTGTTGCGTTCAGTGTTGTAGTGGTTAATGTTGCCCTGTAGTGTCTAGTGCTGTCCTGTAGTATCTAGTGCTACCTTGTTGTGTTCAGTGTTGTCTTGTAGTGTTTAGTGTTGCCTTGTAGCGTCCAGTGCTGCTCTGCAGCGTCTAGTGTTGCCTTGTTGTGTCCACTGTTACCCTGTAGTGTCCAGTGCTGCCCTGTAATGTCTAGTGCTGCCCTATAGTGTCCAGTACCGCCCTCTAGTGTCCAATGCTGCTCTATAATATCTAATGCTGCTCTGTAGTGTCCAGTGCTGCCCTGTAGTATCTAGTGCTGCCTTAATACGTTCAATGTTGTCTTGTGGCGTTTAGTGTTGCCCTTTAGTGCCCAGTGCTACCCTGTAGTGTCTAGTGCTGCCATGTAGCGTCCAGTGTCACCCTGTAGTGTTCAGTGCTGCCCTGTAATGTCTAGTGCTGTCCTATATTATCCAGTACTGCCCTCTAGTGTCCATTGCTGCTCTGTAGTGTCCAGTGCTGCTCTGTAGTGTCCAGTGCTGCCCTGTAGTGTCCAGTGCTGCCCTGTAGTATCTAGTGCAGCCTTGTCGTGTTCAGTGTTGTCTTGTGGTCTTTATGTTGCCCTGTTGTGTCCAGTGCTGTCTTGTAGTAATGAGTGCTGGTCTGCAGTGTCCAGTATTACCCTTAGTATCGAATGTTTTCCTGTAGTGTCCAGTGCTGCCGTTTAGTGTCCAGTGCTGTTCTGTAGTGTCTAGTGCTGCCCTGTAGTGTCTAATGCTGCCCTGTAATGTCTAGTGTTTCCCTGTAGTGTCCAATGCTTCTTTGTAGTGTCCAGCGCTGTTCTGTAGTGTCTAGTGCAACCCTGTAGAGTCCAGTGCTGCCATGTAGTATCTAGTGTTGCCCTGTAGTGTCTAGTGCTGCCTTCAAGTGTTCAGTGCTGCCCTCTAGTGTCTAGTGCTGCCCTCTACTGTACAATGCTGCTCTAAAGTGTCCAGTGCTGCCCTGTAGTGTCCAGTGCTGCCCTGTAGTGTCCAGTGCTGCCCTGTAGTGTCCAGTGCTGCCCTGTAGTGTCCAATGCTGCTCTGTGGTGTCTAGTGCTGTTCTGTAGCATCTAGTGCTACCCTGTAGTGTCCAGTGCTGCCCTGTAGTTTTCAGTGCTGCCCTATAGTGTCTAGTGCTACCATGTAGTATCTAGTTTTGCCCTGTAGTGTCTAGTGCTGCCCTCAAGTGTTCAGTGCTGCCCTCTAGTGTCTGTTGCTGTCCCCTAGTGTCCAATGCTGCTCTATAGTGTCCATTGCTGCACTGTAGTGTCCAGTGCTGCCCTATAGTGTCCAGTGTTGCCCTGTTGTGTCCAGCGCTGCCCTGTAGTGTCCAGTACTGCGCTGTAGTGTCTAGTGCTGCCCTATAGTGTCCAGTGCTGCCCTGTAGTGTCTAGTTTTACCCTTTTGTCTCCAGTGCTGCCCTGTCGTGTCAAATGCTGCCCTATAGTGTCCAATGCTGCTCTCTAGTGTCCAATGCTGCTCTGTAGTGTCCAGTGATGCCCTGTAGCATCTAGTGCTGCCTTGTTATGTTTAGTGTTATCTTGTAGTGTTTAGTGTTGCCCTGGAGTGTCCAGTGCTGCCCTGTAATGGTCAGTGCTGCCCTGTAGTGTTCAGTGCTGACCTGTAATGTTCAGTGCTGCCCTGTAGTGTCTAGTGCTGCCTTGTGGTCTTGGTACCCTGTAGAGTCCAGTGCTGCCCTGTAATGTCTAGTGCTGTTCTATAGTGTCCAGTGCTGCCCTGTAGTATCTAGTGCTGTCTTGTTGCGTTCATTGTTGTCCTGTAGTGTCTGGATTTGCCCTGTAGTGTCTAGCACTGCCCTGTAGTGTCTTGCTGACTGACCGTTACTTGCTGTTGCTGCCAAGCGTACGACATCATACTGAGTGACTCAGCATTTTTTGAAGCGAAGTAATTGAGGCAACGCCCTAACTGTGCTTCCCCACTGCGTAGGCGATTTACACCTACGTAGAGGAGACCCCGTTGGGAAGATTCTCGGTTACCCACTTCCTCAAATAGACGCTCGTCCATTTGAATTTCTAAAATCTTCAACTTGTTTCATAACTTCGCTCGGCGGCGGGATCCCATACCAGTCTTGCTTAGACTGGGCGGTTCGTCCCAAAGTCCCTCCTTTTCAGCCCCACTTCGCCTCCCAGCGGGATTGTGGGCACGGAAGGGGAGGTCAGGCACCACCTATCCTTGCCGATCCGCTTGAGAAAAGCGTGATGGTGCGGTACAACTTGAGTTGGGGGTTGCGAATCCTTAATCCTACCAACCCATCCTGACGGAACTAGTACAGGGCAGGAATCAATCGAAGCAACACGCACACAAATACACAACATACGCCATAATGACAACAAATGTTCGTCTCAAGACAGAGACAAAAACAAACAAAAATCCCTAAGGATAAGATCTGCTAAATAGCTTTTGGTAAGCTAAACATCCCTTTCGTCCGCCTTTTCTCATCGAATAATGGTTATGAGGCAGTCTGCCCTGATGAGAAAGAGGCGGACACATTTCTTAGTGCTGAAGCATCTTCGACAAAGAAGGCAGAACTGCCACGGTGCCTCCAGACATGCTGGCCAGGCGAACCGTATTCGTCCGGAAACTGGACCAGCATGTCGGCGGGCACGTTGAGAACCAAGTAAAGACAGAAATAGAGAACAAGAATGCACACTTGAAGACTGTGGAGGTCACAAAGATTAAAATCTACACGCATGTCCTCAAGGTAAGCTTTGAGGACATGCAGATGGTGGCGGCTATTCTTTAGAGAGGATTCCTCGCCTTCAGTACGTCCATAACTCCCGATCAGTTACAAAAAGAGACCTTTGTAAATTTACTGACCTGCTTCAAATGTTACAAGATGGAGGACCTTGCTTCTGAAAATGTGCAGACAGGCCACAAATGGTCTGACTGCAAGAGTCCATCTAAAGCATGTTTGAATTGCAAGCGACTTGGAAATGTCAATTATGCGTCTTGCAGAACATTAGCAATGGTTAGCCCTTACAGGAAGCTTCTAATGAAAACAAGCAGGAAGAAGAAGAGTCAAGGATTGCAAGTAAACAACAAACATACGCAGACTAAGCTAATTAAGCTGCTGCGGCAGCTAAAAAGCCCGAGGTCAACACAGGAAAAAAGCTTTGTGAAATGAAACAGAGCAAACTCCTGATGAGCAATATGCATGCTCATGCAATGAACATCTGCAATCCTGGATCATACAAAGAGGAACTGAACAGGATGTTGCGAAATGATAACTAGGAGGAAATGTGGTTCCCAGAGAACCCAGATTCTTCAAAACTCCTGCAAATAACTTACAAGACTTGCAGAAGGACGTCAACAAGGAGACAATTGAGAAAAATACTGAGAGTGACACGACTGATGATGACTCAACTGATGAAGACGACGACTCCACGACTGAAACAGTCGAAGTTGTTTCACCTGATCCAAGAATGAGATCTCGTATGGAGAAACACGAACAACACACAGACAAAGACTCTGCAGCAGAAACATCTGAGAAGGCACTCGTACCAAAAAAAACAGAATTCAACATAGTATATGGAAAAGACATTGGACTAAAGATCTTCGTCGATGAACAAGGACTGTATTTAAAGAAAGGACCAAACTCGGAAGAAGCAATGATAAATGGTATCAGTTTAGGACAATACAAATGGACATATGAAAATAGCCTTTATGCAGAAGATATAAATCCAACAATAGAAAATAAGAGCATACAAGCACAGAAGAGTGGCTGTAAATGAGAAAACGAAACATACCACAGGAAAACCCAAATAGGACTACGAGAACAATCGACACCGGAACCACAAAGAAAGCACAAGAAGAAATGATGGCAGAATCGACAAGATAAACAATCCGACACCGAAATATACCTAAAAGATGGGGAAGCAGACAGAAACACAAGTAAAGGACCTGGCAAGCATCCCCAAACTAAACTCAGAAAATAGATACATGAATACAAGCCCTGATATAAATAATGTAAAAATAAAAAAGATGGGGAAAGCAGCCAGTAACAGAAGAACCTGGTGAGCAGCAGCTTAGACGCTTTGCAAAAAATTACATTGCAAAAGTCTGACGAATTCACATCACGGAATACACAAACATCTAACCAAGTACAATGTAGTTCTCTGGTTGATGCCAGAGTCTTTTAAAACCTTTTCTCTACTTCGTATTTCCTACTATTCTTCTTCTCCTCAGACAGACCTCCCCTCCCCTCCTCCCAAACTCTTCCATCCCCCGTCCCCGATCCTCCAATCAACGCCAAGACTGAAGAATCTCCAACTTTATTTCAGCCACAAGCAAGCAAGTCTTTCCCTGCCCTAGACTGTGTAGCGCTGTCGTGCAATGTCCAGTGCTGCCTTGAAGTGTTTAGTGTTACTCTGTAGTGTCCAATGCTCCACTGTAGTGTCCAGTGCTGTCCTGTAATGTCTAGTGCTTCTCTGTAGTGTCCAGCGCTACTCTGTATTGTCCAATGCTGTCCTGTAGTGTCCAGTCCTGGCCAGTAGTGTCCATTTTCGTAAAGTAGTCTCCAATATTGACCTCTAGTGTTCAGTGCTGTCCTCTAGTGTCCACTGCTGTCCTCTAGTGTTCAGTGCTGCCCTTTAGTGTCCAGTGCTGTTCTACAGTGCCCGATGTTGTCTTCCAGTTTGCGCTGCTGTCCTATAAGTCCGCTACTGTCCAGTGTTGCACGGTATTTTCCGGTGCTGCCCTGTAGTGTCCATTGCTACCCTAGAGTGTTGAGTGCTGCCTTGTTGTGTCCAGTGCTGCTCTGTAGTGTCAGGTGCTGGCCTGTAGTTTCCAGTTGTTCTCTGTACTGTTCAGTGCTGCCTTGTAGTGTCCAGTGCTTCCCTGCAATTTCCAGTGCTGCCTTGTAGTGTCCAGTACTACCCCGTAGTTCCTAATGCAGCCCATTAAGTTTTCAGTGCAGCTCTTAAATTTACAGTGTTGCCCTGCAGTGTACAGTGCTACCCTTGAGTGTTGAGTGCTTCCTTGTTATGTCCACTGCTGCTTTGTCTGCTTTGTAGTTTCCCGTGCTGTCCTGTACTGTTCAGTGCTGCCATGTTGGGTCCAGTGCTTCTCTGCAGTTTCCAGCGCTACTTTGTTGTTTCCAGTGCTGCCCTGTAGTGTCTAGTGCTGTCCTATAGTGACGATTGCTGCCCTGTTGTGTCCAGTGCAGTCCTGTAGGTCCAATTGACTCCACTGCTGTCATGTAGTGTCAAGTGCCGCATTACTGCTTCCAGTGCTTCCCTGTAGTGTCCAGTGCTACCCTGTGGTTTCCTGTGTTGCCCTGTAGTGTCCAGTGCTGCCCTGTAGTGTCTAGTGCCACTCTTTAGCTTCCAGTGCAGCCCTGTAGTGTCCAGTACTACCCTGCAGTGTTCAATGCTGCCCTTTAGTGTCCAGTGCTGTTCTATGGTTCCAAGTGTTGTCTTCAAGTATCCACTGCTGCCCTAGGATGTCCATTATTGTCTTGTAACGTCCAGTGCTACCCTGTAGTGTCCAGAGCTGCCCTGTTGTCTAGTTCTGCTCAGTTGTGTCCAGTGTTGCCCTGTAGTGTCCAGGTCTGCCCTGTACTGTTCATTCTGCCCTGTAGTGTCCATTGCTACCCTAGAGTCTTGAGTGCTGCCTCGTTGTGTCCAGTCATGCTTTGTAGTATCCAGTGCTGTCCTGTAGTTTCCAGTGCTTCTCTGTACTGTTCAGTGCTGCCCTGTTGTGTCCAGTGCTTCCTTGTAGTATCTAGTGCTGCCCTGTAGTTTCCAGTGCAGCCCTGTAGCTTCCAATGAAGCCCTGTAATTTACATCACTGCTCTGTATTGTTCAGTTTTGTCTTGTAGTGTCCATTACTGTCATGTAGTGTCCACTGCTGTCCTGTAGTGCCAAGCGCTAACCTGTAATGTCAACTGTTGCCCTGTTGTTTATTATGCTACCCAGTAGTGTTCAGTGCAACCCTGTAGTGTCTGTTGGTGCCCTAGAATGTTGAGTGCTTCCTTGATCTGTCTAGTGTTACTTTGTAGCGTCCAGTGCTGTCCTGTAGTTTCTAATGCTGCCCTGTACTGTTCACTGATGCCCTGTAGTGTCCACTGCTTTCCTGCAGTTTCCAGTGCTTCTCTGATGTTTCCAGTTCTGCCCAGTTGCGTTTAATGCAGCCGTGTAGTGAGTAGTGTTGCAATGTGGTTTCCAGTGCAGCCCTGTATTATCAAGTGTTGCCCTGTAGTGTCAAATCTTGACTTGCAGCGTCTAGTGCTGCTCTGTAATTTCCACTGTCATCCTGTGGTTTTCAGTACAGCTCTATAGTTTCTAGTGCAGCCCATTAGTTTTCAATGCAGCTCTGCAATATATAGTGCTGCCTTATTGTGTACAATGCTGCCCTAGAATGTTGAGTGCTGCATTGTTTTGTCCAGTGCTGCTTTGTAGTTTCCAGTGCTGTCCTTTAGTGTCCAAAGCTTCCACTACTGTCCTGTAGTGTCAGGTGCTACCCTGTAGTGTCAACTGTTGCCCTGTTCTTTAGAATACTGCCGAGTAGTGTCTAGTGCTGTCCTGCAGTGCCTAGTGCTGCCCTGTAGTGTCCAGTGCTATCCTGCAGTGTTAAGTGCTGTTCTTTAATGTCCAGTGCTATTCTACGGTCTCCATTGTTGTCTTCTTGTGTCAACGACTGTCGTGTAGTGTCCAGTGCTACCTTGTAGTGTCCAGTACTTCCATGTTATGTCCAGTACTGTCCTATGGTTTCCTGTTTTGTCCTGTAGTGTCTAGTGTCGCTCTGTGGTGTCTAATGCAGCCCTGTAGTTACCAGTGCTGCCCTGTAGCTTCCAAAGCTACCCTGTAGTTTCCAGTGCTGCGCTGTAGTGTCCATTACTACCCAAGAGAGTTGAGTGCTGCCTCGTTGTGTCCAGTGCTGCTTTGTAGTGTACAGTACTGTCCTGTAGTTTCCAGTGCTTCTCTGTGCTGTTCAGTGCTGCTCTGCAGTGTCCAGTGCTTCCTTGTAGTGTCTAGTGCTGTCCTGTAGGGTCTAGTGCTGCCCTATACTTTCCAGTGCAGCCCTGCAGCTTCCACTGAAGCCCTGTAATTTACAGTGGTGCCATGTATTGTCTCCTGCTGTCTTGTAGAGTCCAATGCTGCCCTGTAGCTTTCAGTGCTGTCCTGTAATTTACAGTTCTGCCCTGTAGTGTCCAGTGCTACCCTAAATTGTCCATTGCTGTCCTATAGTGTCCGCTGCTTATTGTTGTTTCCTAGTGCCACTCTCTAGCGTCCAGTGCTGCCCTGTGGTTTCCTGTGTTGCAGAGGAGTATCCAGTGTTGCCCTATAGTGTCCAGTGCTGCCCTGTACTGTCCAATGCTGCCCTGTATTTTCCAGTGTTGGCCTGTAGTGTCCATTGCGACCCTAGAGTGTTGCGTGCTGCCATGTTGTGTCCAGTCATGCTTTGTAGTATCCAGTGATGTCCTGTAGTTTCCAGTCCTGCCCTGTACTGTCCTGTACTGCCATGTTGTGTCCAGTGCTTCCTTATAGTGTCTAGTGCTCTGTCCTGTAGTGTCTAGTGATGTCCTTTAGTTTCCAATGCAGCCCTGTAGCTTCCAGTGAAGCCCTGTAATTTACAGTGCTGTTCTGTATTGTCCAGTGTTGTCTTGTAGTGTCCATTGCTGCTATGTGTCCACTGCTGTCCTGGAGTTTCAAGTGCTACCCTGTCGTGTCAACTGTTGCCCTGTTCTTTACAATACTGCCCCGTTGTTTCTATTGCGGCCATGTAGTGTTATTGTTACCTTGTCGTGTTCACCGCAGGCTTGCAGTGTCCATTGCTGCCCTGTAGTTTCCTTTGCTGTCCTGTAGTTTTCAGCGATGCTGTGTAGATTTCAGTGATGCCCTGTATTTTCCAGTGCTTCCCTGTAGGGTCCAGTGGTAACCTAGAGTGCTGAGTGCTTCCTTGTTGTGTATAGTGTTGCTTTGTAGCGTCCAGTGCTGCCCTATACTGTCAATTGCTGCCCTGTAGGGTCCAATGCTACCCTGTAGTTTCTACTGCTGCCATGTTGTTTTTAGTGGTGCCCTACAGTGTCTAGTGCTTTCCTGTTGTGTCCAGTGCAGCCCTGCAATCTATCGTGCTGCACTGTAGTGTCCAGTGCTGTCTTGTAGTGTCCATTGCTGTCCTGTAGTGTCAAGTGCCGCAATGTTGTTTCCAGTGCTTTCCTGTAGGGTCCAGTGCTGCCCTTTAGTTTCCAATGCAGCCCTGTAGTGTACAGAGCATTCTTGTAGTGTCCATTGCTGTCCTGTTGCGTCCACTGCTGTCCTGTAGTGTCTAGTGCTGCCCTGCAATTTCCAGTGGACCCCTATAGTTTCCCGTACAGCCGTGTAGTTTTCAGTGCTGCCCCGTAGTTTCTATTGCTATCCAAGAGAGTTGAGTGCTGCCTTGTTGTGTCCAGTGCTGCTTTGTAGTATGCAGTCCTGACCTGCAGTTTCCAGTGCTTCTCTGTACTGTTCAGTGCTGCCCTGTAGTGTCCAGTGCTTCCATGAATGTCTTGTTTTGCCATGTAGTGTCTAGTACTGCCCTTAAGTTTCCAATGCAGCCCTGTAGCTTACAGTGAAGCCCTGTAATTCACTGTGCTGCCCTGTAGAGTCTAGTGCAGCCTTGTAATGTCCACTGCTGCCCTGTAGTGTCCAGTGCTACCCTGCAGTGTTACGTGCTGCCATTTAGTGTCCAGTGCTACCTTGTAGTGTCCAGTACTTCTCTGTTATAACCAGTACTACCCTGTGGTTTCCTCTGTTGCCCTGTATTGTCCAGTGTTGCCCTCTGTTGTCCAGTGCAGCCCTTAATGTCCAGTGCTATCCTGTAGTTTCCAATGCTACCCTGTAGTTTCCAGTGTTGCCCTGTAGTGTCCATTATCATCCTAGAGTGTTGAGCGCTGCCTTGTTGTGTCCAGTGCTGCTATGTAGTATGCAGTCCTATCCTGTAGTTTCCAGTGCTTCTCTGTACGGTTCAGTTCTGCCTTGTAGTGTCCAGTGCTTTCCTTTAGTGTCTAGTGTTGCAGTGCTGCCCTGTAGTGTTCAGAGCAGCTTTGTAGTTTTCATTCCTGTCCTGTCCTCTCCACTGCTGCCCTGTTGTGTCAGGTTTTACTTTGTAGTGTCATGTGCCGCATAGATGTTTCCAGTGCAACCCTGTAGTTTCCAGTGTAGTCCTGTAATTTGCAGTGCTGCCCTGTAGCGTCATATGCTGTCTTATAGTGTACATTGCTGTCCTGTAGTGTCTTCTACGCTCCTGTAGTGTCAATTGCTACCCTGTAGTGTCAAGTGCTGTCTTGTTTTTTAGTGCTGCCTTGTAGTGTCTAGTGCTGCCCTGTTGTTTCCATTTCTACCCTGTAGTTTCCAGTGCAGCCCTATAGTTTCCAATGCAGCTCTGTAATTTACGGTGCTGCCCTAGAGTGTTGAGTGCTGCCTTGTAGTATCCAGTGATGTCTTGTAGTTTCCAGTGCTGCTTTGTACTGTTTAGTGTTGCCCAGTAGTGTCTAATACTGTCCTTCACTTTCCAGTGCAGCCCTGTAGTGCCCACTGCAGCCCCGTAATATCCAATGCTGTCCTGTAGTGGGCAGTTTGCAAATCTAGTGTCCAGTTCTGCTCTGTAGTTTCCAGTGGTGCCTTGTAGTTTTCAGCGCTGCCCTGTATTTTCTAGTGCTGCCTTATATTGTCCAGTCCCACCCTAGAGTGCTGAGTGCTGCTGTGTCCAGTGTTGTTTTGTAGTGTGCGGAGCTGTCTTGTAGTGTCTCCTGCTGCCCTCTAGTGTCCATTTCTGTCCTCTATTGTCCAGTTCTGGCCTGTAGTGGTCATTGTTTTATTGTGGTGTCCAGTGTTGTCTTGTAGTGTCCATTGCCATCCTTTAGGGTCCATTGCTGCCCTTTAGTTTCCAGTGCAGCCCTGTAGTGTCTACCGCAGCACTCTAATTTCCTGTAGTGTCCAATGCTGCCATGTAGTGTCCAGTGCTGTCAAATATTGTCCAATGATGCCCTGCAGTGTACATTGCTGTCCTGTAGTGTCCATTGCTGTCCTGTAGTGTCCAGGAATGTTTTCTAATGTCCATTGCTGTCCTGTAGTATCCAATGCTCTCCGGTAATATCTAGTAGTACCCTGTAGTGTCTAATGCTGCCCTGTAGATTCCAGTGCAGCCCTGTAGTTTTTAGTGCAGCCCTCTCATCTATAGCGTTGCCCTGTAGTGTACAGAGGTGTCTTGTAGTGTCCATTGCTGTTCTGTATTGTCCACTTCTGTCCTGTATTGTCAAGTGTTACCCTGTAGTGTCCAGTGCTGCCTTGTTATGTCCAGTGCTGCCCTGTTGTTTCCAGTGCGGCCCTGCAGTGTCAATTGCTGCCCAGTAACTTACAGCGCTGCCCTGTAGTGTCCAGTCCTACCATGTAGTGTCCAGTGCTGCCCTGTAGTTTTCAGTGGTGCCTTGTAGTTTCTAGTGCTGCTTTGTAGTATCCAGTTCTGCCTGTCGAGTTCAATGCTGCCCTGTAGTGTCCAGTTCTGGCCTGTAGTGTCCATTGTTGTATTGTAGTGTCCAGTGCTGTCCTGTAGTATCTAGTGCTGCCCTGTAGTGTTAAGTGTTGTCCTGTAGCGTCCAGTGCAATCCTGTAGTGTCCAGTGCTTTTCTGTAATATCCAGTGCTGCCTTGTGGTTTTCTGTGCTGCCCTATTGTGTCCAGTGTTACCCTGCAGTGGTAGTGTCCAGTGCATCCCTGTAGTTTCTTGTGCTGCCCTGTAGTTTTCAATGCTTCCCTGCATTTTCCAGTGCTGCCTTGTTGTTTCCAGTGCCGCCCTGTGGTGTCTCGTGCTGCCCTATAGTATCTACTGCTACCCTGTTGTGTCCAGTGCATCCCTGTAATCTATATTACTGCCCTGTAGTGTCCAGAGCTGCTTTGTAGTATGTAGTGCTGTACTGCAGTTTCCAGTGCTTCTCTGTAGTGTCCAGTGCTGCCCTTTAGTTTCCAATGCAGTCCTGTAGCTTCTAGTAAAGCCCTGTAATTTACCGTGTTGCCCTGTATTGACCACCGCTGTCTTGTTGTGTCCATTGCTGTCCTGTAGTGTCCACTGCTGTCCTGTAGTGTCAAGTGCTACCCTGTAGTGTCAACTGTTGCCCTGTTCTTTAGAATACTGCCCTATAGTGTCCAGTGCTGCCTTGTAGTGTCCTGTGCTACCCTGTAGTTCTACGTGCATCCCTGTAATTCACTGTGCTGACCTGCAGTGTCCAGTGCTACCCTGTTTTGTCCAATGCTGCCTTGTTGTGTCCAGTGCAGCCCTGTAATTTATATTACTGCCCTGTAGTGTCCAGTGCTGCTTTGTAGTATGCAGTGCTGCCCTGTAGTGTTCAGTGCTTCCCAGTAGTGTCTACTGCTGACCTGTAGTGTCTAGTGCTGCCCTTTAGTTCCCAATGTAGTCCTGTAGCTTCTAGTGAAGCCCTGTAATTTACAGTTTTGCCCTGTATTGACCACTGCTGTCTTGTTGTGTCCATTGCTGTCCTGTAGTGTCCATTGCTGTCCTGTAGTGTCAAGTGCTACCCTGTAGTGTCAACTGTTGCCCTGTTCTTTAGAATACTACCCTATAGTGTCTAGTGCTGCCCTGTAGTGTCCTGTGCTACCCTGTAGTTCTACGTGCAGCCCTGTAATTTACTGTGCTGACCTGCAGTGTCCAGTGCTACCCTGTTTTGTTCAATGCTGCCTTGTAGTGTCCACTGCTGTCCTGTAGTGTACAGTGCTGTTCTATAGTGTCCGGTGTTGTTTTTTGTGTGTCCACTGCTGTCCTGTAGTTTCTAGTACTGCCCTGTAATTTCCAATGCAGCCCTGTAATTTGCAGTGCTGCAGTGTAGTGTCAAATGCTGTCTTTTTGCTTTCAGTGCTGTCCTGTAGAGTCATTTCTACCCTGTAGTTTCCATTGCAGCTCTGTAATTTACAGTGCTGCCCTGCAGGGTCCAGTGCTACCTTAGATCATTGAGTGCTGCCTTGTTGTGTCTAGTGCTGCTTTGTAGTGTCCAGTTATTAGTGTCCAGTTATGTCTTGAAGATTATAATGCTGCCCTGTACTGTTCATTGCTGCCCAGTACTGTCTAACGCTGTCCTGTAGTGCTGCTTTGTAGTGTCCAGTGATGTCTTGAAGATTACAGTGCTGCCCTGTAATATACATTGCTGCTCAGTACTGTCTAACGCTGTCCTGTACTTTCCAGTGCAGCCCTGTTGTGTCCATTGAAGCCCTTTGATTTCCATTGCTGCTCTGTAGTGGCTAGTGTTACCGTGTAGTGTCCAGTGCTGCTCTGTAGTTTCCAGTGGTGCCTTGTAGTTTTCAGTGCTGCCTTGTATTTCCCAGTGCTGCCCTGTAGTGTCCAGTGCTACCCTAGAGTGTTGAGTGCTGTTGTGTCCAGTGTTGCTTTTTTTGAGGTGTCCAGTGCTGTCTTGTAGTGTCCAGTGCTGCCCTGTTATGTCCAGTGCTACCTTGTAGTTTCCCTTGATGCCCTGTAGTGCTGAGTGCTGCCTTGTTGTTTCCAGCGCTGCCCTGTAGTGTCTAGTGCTGCCCAGTAGTGTTTAATGTTGTTCTAATCTTTCCAGTGCAGCCCTATAGTGTCCATTGCTCCTCTGTAATTTGCAGTGCTACCCTGTAGTGTCCAATGCTACCCTGCAGTGTCCAGTGCTGCCATGTAGTTTTCAGTGCTGTCCTGCAGCGTCCAGTGTTGTCTTGCAGTGTCTAGTGCTGCCCTGTAGTTTCCAGTGCAACCCTGTAGTTTCCCGTGCAGCCCTGTAATTCACAGAACTGCCCTGTAGTGTCCAGTGCTGTCTTTTAGTGTCCATTGCTGTCCTTCAGTATTCTGTAGTGTCAAGTGCTGCCTTGCAGAGTCAAGTGCTGCCCTGTTGTTTCCAGTGCTGCCCTGTAGTGCTAAGTACTGCCACATATTGTCCAGTGACGCTCTGCAGTGTCCACTGCTGTCCCGTAGTGTCCAGTGCTACCCTTCAGTGTTCAGTGCTGCCCTTTAGTGTCCAATGCTGTTCTATAGTGTCCAGTGTTGCCTTCTAGTGTTTATTGCTGTCCTATAGTGTCCATTACTGTCATGTAGTGTCTAGTGATATTCTGTAGCGTCCAGTGCTGACCTGTAGTATCAAGTGCTACCCTGTTATGTCCAGTGTAGTTTCCTGTGGTGCCCTGTGGTGTCCAGTGTTGCCCTGTATTCTAATGCAGCCCTGCAGTGTCCAGTGGTGCCCTGAAGTTTCCAGTGGTGCCCTGAACTTTCCAGCGATGCCTGTAGTTTCCAGTGCTGCCCTGTAGTGTCCATTGCTACCCTAGAATGTTGAGTGCTGCCTTGTTGTGTCCAGTGCTGCTTCGTAGTATCCAGTGTTGTCATGTAGTTTCCAGTGCTTCCTTGTACTGTTCAGTGCTGCCTTTTAGTGTCCAGTGCTTCCCTGTCGTGTCTAGTTCTGCCCTGTACTTTCCAGTGCAGCCCTGCAGCTTCTATCGGAGCCCTGTAATTTACAGTGTTACCCTGTATTGTCCTTTGCTGTCTTTTAGTGTCCGTTGCTGTCCTTTAGTGTCCACTGCCGTTCTGTAGCGTTAAGTGCTGCCCGGTAGTGTCGTTTGCTGCCCTGTTGTTTCCAGCGCTGCCCCGTTGTATCCAGTGCTTCCCTGCAGTTTCCAATGCTGCCCTGTTGTTTCCAGTTCTGCTCTGTAATTTACATTACAGCTTTGTAGTGTCCAGTTTTGCCTTATCGTGTCCAGTGTTGTCATTTAGTGACTATTGCTGTCCTATAGTGTCCACGACGTTCTTGTACTGTCATGTACTGTCCTTTTATTTCCAGTGCAGCCCTGTAGTGTCTAGTGCTGCCCTATAGTGTCCAGTACTACCCTGTAGTTTCCAGTGCCGCTTTGTAGTTTCCAGTGCATGCAGCTCTGTGATTTACAATATTGAACTGTAGTGTCCAGTGCTGCTTTGTAGTTTCCTGTGCTGCCTTGTTCTGTTCAGTGCTGCTCTGTAGTTTCAGTGCTTCCCTGCATTTCCCTGTGCTGCCTTGTTGTTTCCAGTGCTGCCCTGTAGCGTCTAGTGCCACCATATAGTGTCTATTGCTACCCTGTTGTGTCCAGTGCAGCCCTGTAGTTTTTAGCACAGACCTGTAATTCATAGTGCTGCCCTGTAATGTCCAATGCTGTCTTGTAGTGTCCACTGCTGTCCTGCAGTTTCAAGGGCTGCCCTGTAGTATCAAGCGCCACATTATTGTTTCCAGTGCTGCCCTGTAGTGTCCAGTGCTGCCCTTTAATTTCCAGTGCAGCCCTGCAATTTACAATGCTGCCCTGTAGTGTAAAGTGCTGTCCTGTAATTTCCATTGCTTTCCTGCAGTGTCCATTTCTGTCCTGTAGTGTCCACTGCTGTCCTGTAGTGTCTAGTGCTGACCTGTGATTTCCAATGCAGCCCTGTAATTTACAGTGCTGCCCTGTATTGTCAAATGCTGTCTTTTAGAGTCCATTGTGTCAAATGCTACCCTGTAGTGTCAAGTGCTGTCTTGTTGCTTTCAGTGCTGCCCTGAAGTTTCTAGTGTTGCCCTGTAATGTCCATTTCTACCATTTAGTTTCCAGTGCAGCCCTTTAGATTCCAGTGCAGCTTTGTAATCTATAGTGCTGCCCTGTAGTGTTCAGTGCTACCTTAGATTGTTGAGTGCTGCCCTGTTGTTCTAGCGTCCATTAATGTCTTGTAGATTACAGTGCTGCCCAGTAGTGTCTAACGTTGTCCTGTACTTTCCAGTGCAGCCCTGTAGTGTCCATTGCAGTCCTGTAATTTCCAATGCTGCCATGTAGTGGCCAGTGTTATCGTGTAGTACCAGTGCTACCCTGTAATTTCCAGTGGTGCCTTGTAGCTTCAGTGCTGCTTTGTTTTTTTCAGTGCTGCCCTGTAGTGTCAAATGCTGTCTTTTGGTCTATTGCTCTCTTGTAGTGTCCACTAAGTTCCCGTAGTGTCAAGTGCTGTCTTGATGTTTCAGTACTGCCCTATAGTGTCTCGTGCTGCTCTGTGAAGTATACATATCTACCCTGTAGTTTCCAGTCCAGCCCTTTAGTTTCCAGCGCAGCTCTGTAATTTACAGTGCTGCAGTGTAGTGTCTAGTGCTTGAACTGAGTGTTGAGTGCTACGTTGTTGCGTCTAAAGCTGCTTTGTAGTGTCCAGTGATGTCCTGTATATGTTAGTGCTGTCCTGTAAAGTTCATTGCTGCCCAGTAATGTCTAATGCTGTCCTGTACTTTCCAGTGCAGCCCTGTTGTGTCCACTGTAGCCCTATAATTTCCCATGCTGCCCTGTATTGACCAGTGTTACCGTGTAGTGTTCAGTGCTGCACTGTAGCTTCCAGTGGTGCCTTGTAGTTTTCAGTGCTACCCTAGAGTAGTGAGTGCTGCCGTGTCCAGTGTTGCTTTGCAGTTTGCAGTGCTGTCTTGTAGTGTCTAGTGATACCCTGTAGTGTCCATTGCTGTCCTGTAGTGCTCACTGCTGTTCTGTAGTGTCCAGTGCTACCCTTCAGTGTTCAGTGCTGCCCTTAAGTGTCCAGTGTTGTTTTAAAGCGTCCAGTGTTGCCTTCTAGTGTTTACTGCTGCCTTACAGTGTCCACTAATGTTCTGTAGTATCCAGTGCTACCCTGTCATGTGCAGTGCTGCCCTGTTCTCTCCAGTGCTGCCCTGTAGTGTCTAATGCTACCCAGTAGTGTCTAATGTTGTTCTGGTCTTTCCAGTGCAGCCATGTAGTGTCCATTGCTGCTCTGTAATTTGCAGTTCTGCCCTGTAGTGCCCAGTGCTACCTGTAGTGTCCAGTGCTGCTCCGTAGTGTCCAATACTGTCCTGTAGTGTCCAGATGTGGCCTTTGGTATCCATTGTTGTATTGTAGTGTCCAGTGTTGTCCTGTAGTGTCCAGTGGTGCCCTGTAGTGTCAGTGCTTTTTTGTAGCGTCCACCGTTGTCTTGTACTGTCTACCGCTAACCTGTAGTGTCCGAGTTTGTCCTGTAGCGTCCAGTGCTGTTTTGTATTGTCCAGTGCTTTCTTGTAGTGTCCAGTGCTGCCCTGTAGTGTCCAATGCTGTCCTGTAGTGTCCAGGTATGGAATGTAGTGTCCATTGTTGTATTGTTGTGTCCTGTGTTGTCCTTTAGTGTCCAGTGGTGCCCTGTAGTGTCAATTACTGTTTTGTGGTGTCCATTGTTGTCCTGTAGTGTCCAGTGCCATCCTATAGTCTCCAGTGTTGCCCTGTAGTTCCCAGTGCAGCCCTGTATCGTCTAATGCATCCCTCTAATTTCCTGCTCTGTAATTAGCCGTGTTGCCCTGTAGTGTCCATACCTGCTCTGTAACTTGCAGTGCTGCCCTGTAGTGACCAGTGTTGCCATGTAGTGTCCAGCGCTGCCAAATGTTGACCAGTGATACCCTATAAGTGTCAACTGCTGTCCTGTAGTGTCCAGTGTTTTCCTGTAGTGTCAAGTGCTGTCTTGTAATGACCAATGCTGCCCTGTAGTTTCTAGTGCAGCCTTTTGTAATTTACAGTACTGCCCTGCAGTGTGCAGTGCTGTCTTTTAGTGTCCAATGCTGTCCTTTAGTGTCCACTGTCATCCTGTAGTGTTAGGGGCTGCCCTGTGGTGTCATGTGCTGCCCTCTTGTTTCCAATACTGCCCTATAGTGTTCGGTGCTTCCTTGCAGTTTCCAGTGCTGCCCTGTTGATTCCAGTTCTGCTCTGTAGTGTCTATAGCAGCCCTGTAGTGAGTAGTGCTGTCCTGTGGTGTCCAGTGCAGCTCTATAGTAACAAGTGCTGCCCTGTTGTTTCCAGTTCTGCCCTGTAGTATCTAGTGCAGCCCTGTAATTCATAGTGCTGTCCTGTAGTGTCTAGTGCTGCCATGTAGCAAACAGTGCATCCCTGTAGTTTCCACAGTAGCTCTGTAATTTACAGTGCTGGCCTGTAGTGTTCAGTGCTGTCTTTTAGTGTCCTTTACTGTCCTGTTTTGTCCACAACATTCCTGTAGTGTCAAGTGCTACCCTGCGGTGTCTATTGCTGTCCTGTAGTGTCTAGCGCTACCCTTCAGTGTTCAGTGCTGCCCATTAGTGTCCAGTGCTGTTCTATAGTGTCCAGTGTTGCCTTCTAGTATTTACTGCAGTCATATAGCGTCCAATAATGTCCTGTAGTATCCAGTGCTACCATGTTATGTCCATTGTAGTTTCCTGTGGTGACCTGTGGTGTCCAGTGTTGCCCCGTATTGTCTAGTGTAGCCCTGCAGTGTCCAGCGCTGCCTTGTGGTTTCTAGTGGTGCTCTGTACTTTCCACTTCTGCCCTGTAGTGTCCATTGCTGCCCTAGAGAGTTGAATGCTGCCTTGTTGTGTCCAGTGCTACTTTGTAGTATCCAGTGCTGTCCTGCAGTTTCTAGTGCTTCCCTGTAACGTTCAGTGCTGTCCTGTAGTGTGTAGTGCTGTCTTGTAGTGTCCAGTGCTACCCTGTAGTATCCAATACTGTCCTGTAGTGTCCAGTTCTGGCCTGTAGTGTACATTGTTGTACTGTAGTGTCCATTGTTGTCCTGTAGTGTCCAACGGAACCCTATAGTGTCAATTGCTTTTTGTATTGTCCACCGTTGTCTTTTACTCTCTAGTGTCACCCTGTAGTGCCCAGTTCTGTCCTGTAGCGTCCAGTGCTATCTTGTAGTGTCCAGTGCTGCCCTGTGCCCTGTAATTTCCAGTGCAACCCTGTAGTTTCCAGTGCAGCCCTGTAATTCACAGAAGTGCCTTATAGTGTGCAGTGCTGTCTTTTAGTGTCCATTGCTGTCCTATAGTGTCCACTGCCGTCCTGCAGTGTCAAGTGTTGCCCTGTATTATCCATTGCTACCCTGTTATGTCCAGTATAGTTTCCTGTAGTGACCTGTGGCGTCCAGTGTTGCCCTGTACTGTCTAATGCAGCCCTGCAGTATCCATTGCTGCCCTAGAGTGTTGAGTGCTTTTTTGTTGTGTTCAGTGCTGCTTTGCAGTATCCAGTGCTTCCCTGTACCGTTCAGTGCTGTCCTGCAGTGTCCAGTGCTACCCTTCAGTGTTCAGTGCTACCCTTTAGTGTCCAGTGCTGTTCTATAGTGTCCAGTGCTGCCTTCTAGTGTTTACTGTATCCTATAGTGTCCAATAATGTCCTGTAGTATCCAGTGATATCATGCAGTGTCCAGTGTTGCCCTATAGTATCCATTGCTACCTTGTTATTTCCAGTATAAATTCGTGTGGTGACCTGTGGTGCCCATTGTTGCCTTGTATTTTGTAATGCAGCCCTGCAGTGTCCAGTGCTGACCTGTAGTGTCCATTGCTGCCCTAGAGTATTGAGTTCTGCCTTGTTGTGTCCAGCGCTGCTTTGTAGTATCCAGTGCTGTCTTGTAGTTTCCAGTGCTTCCCTGTACCCGTCACTGCTGCCTAGTAGTGTCCAGTGCTTTCCTGTCATGTGAAGTGCTGCCATGCAGTGTCTATTATTGCCTTGTATTGTCCTATGCTGTCTTTTAATGCCCACTGCCGTCCTGTAGTGTTAAGTACTGCCCTGCAGTGTCACGTGCTGCCCTGTTGTTTCTAGTAATGCCGTATAGTGTCCAGTGCTTCCCTGAAGTTTCCAGTGCTGTCCTGTTGACTCCAGTTCTGCCCTGTAGTGTCTAGTGCAGCCCTCTAGTGAGTAGTGCTGCCCTGTAGTAACAAGTGCCTCCCTGTTCCTTCTAGTTCTGCCCTGTAGAGTTTAGTGCAGCCCTGTAGTGAGTAGTGCTGTCCTGTAATTTCAACTGATGTCCTTTAGTTTCTAGTGCAGCCCTGTAATTCATAGTGCTGCATTGTAGTGTCTAGTGCTGCCCTGTAGTTTCCAGTGCAACCCTGTACTTTCCACAGTAGCTCTGTAATTTACAGTGCTGACTTGTATTGTCCAGCGCTTTCTTTCAGTGTCTATTACTGTCCTGTATTGTCCACTGCTTTCTTGTAGTGTTAAGTGCTACCCTGTAGTGTCAAGTGTTGTCCTGTTATTTCCAGTGCTTCCCTGTAGTGCCTAGTTCTGTCCTGTAGTGTCCAGTACTACCCTATAGTTTCCAGTGCAGTCCTCTAGTTTACAGTGCTGCTCTGTAGTGTACGGTGCTCCCCTAGAGTGTTGAATGCTGCCTTGATGTGTCCAATGCTGCTTTGTAGTTTCCCGTTCTTCCCTATACTGTTCAATGCTGCCCTGTAGTGTCCAGTTCTTCCCTGCAGTTTTCAGTGCTGCCTTGTTGCTTTCAGTACTGCCCTGTAGCGTCTAGTGCTGCCCTGTTGTGTTCTGTGCAGCCCTGTAATTTGTAGTGCTGCCCCGTAGTGTACAGTGCTGTCTTGTATTGTCCATTGCTGTCCTGAAGTCTCCACTGCTGTCCTGTAGTGGCAAGTGCTACCCTGTAGTGTCAAGTGCCGCATTATTGTTTACAGTGCTACCCGGTAGTGTCTAATGCTACCGTGTAGTGTCTAGTGCTTCAGTGTAGTGAGCAGTACCACCCTGTAGTTTCTAGTGCAACCCTGTAGTTTCCAGAGCAACCCTGTAATCTACAGTGCTGCCCTGTAGTGTCTAGTGCTGTCTTTTAGTGTCCATTGCTGTCTTGAAGTGTCCAGTGCTGCCCTGTAGCATCCAGTGCTGCATTGCAGTGTCCAGTGCTGCCCTGTAGCATCCAGTGCTGCATTGCAGTGTCTAGTGCTGTCTTGTAGTTTCCAATGCTGCCCTGTAGTGTCCAGCTCTGGCCTATAGTGTTCATTGTTGTATTGTATTGTCCAGTAGTGTTCTGTAGTGCCAACTGCTTGTTTGTAGTGTCCATTGTTGTTCTGTCCTGTCCATTGCCACCCTGTAACGTCCATTGCTGCCCTGTTGTGTCCAATGCTGCCTTGTAGTTTACAGTGCTGTCCTGTAGCGCCAAGTGCTGTCTTGAAGTGTCCAGTGAAACCCTGTAGTGTCCAGTGCTGCCCTGTTATGTCCAATGCTGTCCTGCAGAGTCCAATTCTGGCCTGTAGTGTCAATTGTTGTATTGTAGCGTCCAGTGTAATCATGCAGTGTCCAGTGGTGCCCTGTAGTGTCAATTGCTTTTTTGTAGTGTCTACTGTTGTCTTGTAGCGTCCAGTACCACCGTGAATTGTTCAGTGCTGCCCTGTAGTTCCCAGGGCAGCCCTGTAGTGTCCACTGCAGCACTCTATTTCCTGTGCTGCCCTGTAGTGTTAAGTACTGCCAAATATTGTCCAGTGACGCTCTGCAGTGTCCACTGCTGTAGTGTCCAGTGCTTTCCTGTAGTATCCCATGCTGTCCTGAAGTGTCTAGTTCTCCCCTGTAATGTCTAGTGCTGTCCTGTAGTTTCTAGTGCAGCCCTGTAATTAAAAAAACTTCCCTGTAGTGTGTAGTGCTGTCTTTTAATGTGCATTGCTGTCTTTTAGTGTCCACTGCCCGTCCTGTAGTGTCAAGCGCTGCCCTGTTGTTTCCAGTGCTACCCTGTATGTAGTGTCCATTGCTCTCCTGTAGTGTCCACTGCTGTCTTGTAGTAGCCAGTGCTACCCTTCAGTGTTCAGTGCTGCCCTTTATTGTCCAGTGCTATTCTATAGTGTCGAGTGTTGCCTTCTAGTATTTACTGCAGTCATATAGTGTCCACTAATGTCCTGTAGTATCCACTGGTAGTGTCTAGTGTTGCTATGTAGTATCCAGTGCTACCCTGTTATGTCCAGTGTAGTTTTCTGTGGTGACCTGTGTTGTACAGTGTTGCCCTGTGTTGTCTAGTGCAGCCGTGCAGTGTCCAGTGCTGCCCTGTAGTTTCCTGTGGCGCCCTGTACTTTCCAATGATGCCCTGTAGTGCCCATTGCTGCCCTAGAGTGTTGAATACTACCTTGTTGTGTCCACTGGTGCTTTGTAGTATCCAGTGCAGTCCTGTAGTTTCCAGTGCTTCCCTATAATGTTCAGTGCTGCACTCTAATGTCCAGTGCTTCGCTGTCATGTCTAGTGCTGCCCTGTATTTTCCAGTGCAGCCATGCAGCTTCCATTGAAGCCCTGAAATGCACAGTGTTGCCCTGTATAGGCCTTTGTTATCTTTCAGTGTCCATTGCTGTCCTTTAGTGTCCACTGCCGTCCTGTAGTGTTAAGTGCTGCCCTGTAGTGTCATGTGCTGCCCTGTTATTTCCAATACTGCCCTATAGCGTCCAGTGCTTCCCTGCAGTTTCCAGTGCTGCCCTGTTGATTTCAGTTCTGCAATGTATTGTCTAGTGCAGCCCTGAAGCTAGTAGTGCTGCCCTGTAATTTCAACTACAGTCCTTTAGTTTCTACTGCAGCCCTGTAATTCATAGTACTGCCCTGTAGTGTTTAATGCTGGTTTGTAGTGTCCATTTCTGTCCTGTAGTGTCCACTGTGATCCTGTAGTGTCAAGTGCTACCCTGTAGTGTCAAGTACTGTCCTGTCATTTCCAGTGCTGTCCTGTAGTGTCCAGTGCTACCCTATAGTTTCCAGTGCAAATCTGTTGTTTCCAGTGCAGACCTCTAAATTACAGTGCTGCCCTGTAGTGTATGGTGCTCCCCTAGAGTGTTGAGCGCTGCCCTGTTGTGTCCAATGCTGCTTTGTAGTTTCTCGTTCTTCCCTATACTGTTCAGTGCTGCCCTGTGGTGTCTAGTGCTGCCCGGTGGTGTTTAGTGCTGCCCTATTTGTGTCCGGTACAGCCCTGTAGTTTCTAGTGCAGCCCTGTAATTTACAATGCTGCCCTGTAGTGTACAGCGCTGCCTTGTAGTGTCCATTGCTGTCCTGTAGCCTCCACTGTTGTCCTATAGTGTCAAATGCCGCACTGTTGTTTTCAGTGCTGCCCTGTAATATCTAATGCTACCCTGTAGTGTCTAATTCTGCAATGAAGTAAACAGTACCACCCTGTAGTTTCCAGTGCAACCCTTTAGTTTCCAGTGCAGCCCTGTAATTTACAGTGTTGCCCTGTCGTGTCCACTTCTATGTTTTAGTGTCCATTGTTGTCTTGTAGTGTCCAGTGCTGCCCTGTAGTATCCACTGCTGCCTTGCAGTGTCTAGTGGTGTCTTGTATTGTCCAGTGCTGCCGTGTAGTGTCCAGCTCTGGCCTATAGTGTCCATTGATGTATTCTAGTGTCTAGTGTTGTCCTGTAGTGTCTAGTGGTGTTCTGTAGTGCCATTTCTTTTTAAGTTGAATGCTCCAGTCACGGACAAAAGTCCACATCAAGGCCGGGCCCTAATTGAAATATAGAGAGAGTTGAGAAAGGGAGAGAAAAAAAAGACGGAAAGAATTTGCGAATTTTTGAGACAGTGAAAGACCAGTCTTTTGAAATGAGCTTTTTTGTCGTGTCCACTGTTGATCTTGTCGTGTCCATTGCCACCCTGTAGTGTCCTGTGCTGTCCTGTTGTTTCCAGGGCTGCCATGTAGTGTCCAGTGCATTCCTGTAGCGTCAAGTGTTGTCTTGAAGTGTCCACTGCTGTCCTGTAGTGTCCAGTGCTGCCCTGTTGTGTCCAATAATGTCCTGCAGTGTCCAGTTCTGGCCTGTAGTGTCAATTGCTGTATTGTAGTGTCCAGTGTAATCCTGTAGCGTCCAGTGGTGCCATGTAGTGTCAATTGCTGTTTTGTAGTGTCTACTGTTGTCTTGTAGCGTCCAGTACCACTCTGAATTGTCCAGTTCTGTCCTGTAGTTCCCAGGGCAGCCCTGTAGAGTCCACTACAGCACTCTACATCCTATGCTGCTCTGTAGTGTTAAGTGCTGCCAAATATTATCCAGGGACATTCTGCAGTGTCTACTGCTGTCCTGTAATGTTCAGTGCTTTCCTGTTGTGCCCCTTGCTGTCTTGTAGTGTCCAGTGTTGTCTTTTAGTGTTCATTGCTGTCCTTTAGTGTCCACTGCCATCTTGTAGTGTCAAGTGCTGCCCTGTAGTGCCAAGTGCTGTTCTGTAGTGTCAGGTGCTGACTTCTTTGCTTCCAGTGCTGCCCTGTACTGTCCAGTGCTTCCCTATAGTGTCCAATGCTACCCTGTAGTTCTAAGTGCTACCATGTAGTGTCCAATGCTGCCAAATATTGACCAGTGATGCCCTGCAAGTGTCAACTGCTGTCTTGTAGTGTCCAGTGCTCTCCTGAAGTGTCCCATGCTATCCTATAGTGTCTAGTGCTGCCCTGAAATTTCCAGTGCGTCCCTGAAGTTTTCAATGCAGGCCTGTAATCAACAGAACTTCCCTGTAATGTGCAGTGCTTTTTTTTTTTTAGTGTCCGTTGCTGTCCTTTAGTGCCTTTAGTGTCCACTGCCGTCCTGTAGTGTCAAGTGCTGCCCTGTTGTTTCCAGCGCTACCCTGTAGTGTCTATTGCTGTCCTGTAGTGTCGACTGCTGTCCCGTAGTGTACAATGCTACCCTTCACTGCTCAGTGCTACCTTTTAGTGTCCAGTGCTGTTCTAGTGTCCATTGTTGCCTTCTAGTGTTTACTGCAGTCCTATAGTGTCCATTAATGTCCTGTCGTAACCGGTGATATCATGTAGTGTCCAGTGATGCCCTGTAGTATCCATTGCTACCCTGTTATGTCCAGTATAGTTTCCTGTGATGACCTGTGGTGTCCAGTGTTGCCCTGTATTGTCTAATGCAACCCTGCGGTGTCCAGTGCTGACCTGTGGTGTTCATTGCTGCCCTAGAGTGTTGAGTGCTGCCTTTTTGTGTCCAGTGCTGCTTTGTAGTATCCAGTGCTGTCCTGTAGTTTCCAGTGCTTCCCTGTACCGTTCAGTTCTGCCCTGTGGTATTAAGAGCTGTCCTTTAGTGTCATGTGCTGCCCTGTTGCTTCTAATACTGCATTATAGTGCCCAGTGCTTCCCTGCAGTTTCCAGTGCTGCCCTGTTGACTTCAGTTCTACCGTGTAGTGTCTAGTGCAGCCGTGTAGTGAGTAGTGCTGTCCTGTGGTTTCCAGTGCAGCCCTGTAGTAACAAGTGCTGCCCTGTTGTTTCCAGTTCTGCCCTGTAGAGTCTAATGCAGCCCTGTAGTGAGTAGTGTTGCCCAGTAATTTCAACTGCATTCCTTTAGTTTCTAGTGCAGCTCTACAGTTCATAGTGCTGTCTTGTAGTGTCTAGTGCTGCCTGTAGTTTCCAGTGCAACCCTGTAGTTTCCACAGTAGCTCTGTAATTTAGTGTTGACCTGTAGTGTCTAGTGCTGTCTTATAGCGTCCATTGCTGTCCTGTAGTGTCCACTACGTTCCTGTAGTGTCAAGAGCTACCCTGTAGTGTCAAGTGCTGTCCTGTTATTTCCAGTGCTGCCCTGTAGGTGTCTAGCTACCCTGTAGTGTCAAGTGCTGTCCTGTTATTTCCAGTGCTGCCCTGTAGTGTCTAGAGCTGTCCTGTAGTGTCCAGTTCTACCCTATAGCATCCAGCGCAACTCTGTTGCTTCCAATGCAGTCCTCTAAATTACAGTGTTACCCTGTAGTGTATGGTGCTCCCCTAGAGTGTTGAGTGCTGCCTTGTTGTGTCCAATGCTACTTTATAGTTTCTCGGTCTTCCCTGTACTGTTCAGTACTGTCCTGTAGTGTCAAATGCCGCATTGTTTTTTTCATTGCTGCCCTGTAATGTCTACTGCTGCCCTGTAGTGTCTAGTGCTGCAATGTTGTGTACAGTACCACCCTTTAGTTTCCAGTGCAACCCTGTAAGTTTTCAGTGCAGCCCTGTACTGTCCAGTGCTGTCTTTTAGTGTCCATTGCTGTCTTATAGTGTCCAGTGCTGCCCTGTAGTATCCAGTGCTGCTTTGCAGTGTCTAGTGCTGTCTTGTAGTGTCCAGTTCTGCCCTTTTGTGTCCAGCTCTGGCCTGTAGTGTCCATTGTTGTATTGTAGTGTCCAATGTTGTCCGGTAGTGTCCAGTGGTGCTCTGTAGTGCCAATTGCTTTTTTGTAGTGTCCACTGTTGTCCTTTTGTGTCCATTGCCACCCTGCGATGTCCAGTGCTGTCCTGTTGTGTCCAGTGCTGCCATGTAGTGCCAAATGCTGTCCTGTAGCGTCAAGTGCTGTCTTGAAGTGTCCACTGCTGTCCTGTAGTGTTCAGTTCTGGCCTGTAGTGTCTATTGTTTTATTTTAGTGTCCAGTGTAATCCTATCGTGTCCAGTGGTGCCCTGTAGTGTCAACTGCTATTTTGTAGTGTCTACTGTTGTCTTGTAGCGTACAATACCACCCTGAATTGTCCAGTGCTTCCCTGTAGTTCCCAGGGCAGCCCTGTAGTGTCCACTGCAGCCCTTTATTTCCAGTGCTCCCTGTAGTGTTAAGTGCTGCCAAATATTGTCCAGTGACGCTCTGCAATGTCCACTGCTGTCCTGTAGTGTCTATTGCTGTCCTGTAGTGTCTACTACTGTCCTGAAATGTCCAGTGCTTTTCTGTTGTGGCCCTTGTTGTCCTGTAGTGTCTAGTGCTGTCCTGTAGTTTCCAGTGCAACTTTGAAGTTTCCAGGTTGTCCCTGTAGTTTCCGGTGCAACCCTGTAACTCACAGAACTGCCCTGGAGTGTGCAGATCTGTCTTTTAGTGTCCATTGCTGTCCTTTAGTGTCCAATGCCTTCCTGTAGTGTCAAGCGCTGCCCTGTAGTGTCAAGTGCTGCCATGTTGTTTCCAGTGCTGCCCTGTAGTGTCTATTGCTCTCCCGTAGTGTCCACTGCTGTCCTTTAGTGTCCAGTGCTACCCTTCAGTGTTCAGTGCTGTCCTTAAGTGTTCAGTGCTGTCCTTAAGTGTCCAGTGCTGCCTTTTAGTGTTTACTGCTGTCCTATAGTACCCACTAATGTCCTGTAGTATTCAGTGCTACCCTGTTATGTCCAGTGTTGTTTCCTGTGGTGACCTGTGGTGTCCAGTGTTGCTCTGCGGCGTCCAGTGTTGCCCTGTTTTGTCTAGTGCAGCCTTGCAGTGTCCAGTGCTGCCCTGCAGTTTCCTGTGATGCCCTGGACTTTCCAGTGATGCCCTGTACTTTCCAGTGCTTCCCTGTAGTGTCTACTGCTGCCCTAGAGTGTTGAATACTGCCTTGTTGTGTTCAGAGTTGCTCTGTAGTATCTTGTGCTGTCCTGTAGTTTCCAATGCTTCCCTGTAATATTCAGTGCTGCACTGTAGTGTCCAGTGCTTCCCTGCCGTGTTTGGTGCTGCCGTGTAGTGTCTAGTGCTGCCCTGTATTTTCCAGTGCAGCCCTGCAGATTCCATTGAAGCCCTGTAATTTACAGTGTTGCCCTGTATAGGCCTTTGTTATCTTTCAGCGTCTATTGCTGTCTTTTAGTGTCCACTGCTGTTCTGTAGTCTTAAGCGCTGCCCTGTAGTGTCATGTGCTGCCCTGTTGTTTCCAATACTTCCCTTTAATGTCTGTTGCTTCTCTGTAGTTTCCAGTGCTGCCCTGTTGATCCTAGTTCTGCCCTGTAGTGTCTAGTGCAGCCCTGTAGTGAGTAGTGCTGCCCTGTGGTTTCCAGTGCAGTCTTGTAGTAACAAGTGCTGCCCTGTTGTTTCGAGCTCTGCCCTATAGTTTCTAGTGGAGCCCTGTAGTGAGTAGTGTTGCCCTATAATCTCAACTGCAGTCCTTTAGTTTCTAGTGCAGCCCTGCAATTCATAGTGCTGCCTTGTAGTGTCTAGTGCTGCCCTGTAGTTTCCAACGCAACCCTGTAGTTTCCACCGTAGCTCTGTAATTTACAGTGCTGACCTGTAGTGTCTAGTGTTGTCTTTTAGTGTCCATTGCTGTCCTGCAGTGTCCACTACGTTCCTGTGGTGTATAGTGCTGCCCTACAGTGTCCACTACTTCCCTGTAGTGTCTTTTGCTGAACTGCAGTGTCTACTGTTGCTCTTTAGTTTTCATTGCTGTCCTATAGTATCTGGTGTTTCTTCTAGTGTCCACTGCTCTCCTATAGTGTCCACTTGTGTCCTGTAGTACCCAGTGCTACCCTGTAGTGGCCAGTGCTGCTTTGTTATGTTCAGTGCTGTCCTGTAGTTTCTGATGTTTCCCTGTAGTGTCTAGTGCTACCCAGTAGTGTCTAATGTTGTTCTAGTCT
>JAYMFT010062733.1:0-14849 GCA_038088735.1 Panulirus argus | reverse complement strand
TATATATATATATATATATATTATACATTTGTTTTCATAGATATCTACATTTCGGATCTATTCAGTTACTGTCAAGTTACTGGGCGCTTTGGAAACCCCTGAAAAGCCCTTGTTAAAAAACTAGGGAACTATGGGTCATATGGAAGAAAGTTTTAATCGCTTCAACCCACCTTTAAATTACTAAAAGTTAAAGATCTTTCCCCAACTTTTCCCCACGGAGTTTCTCTCTAAGTTGGCGTAGGGTTAGAATGGAAGGTAGGTGGAAGAAAAAAGTATCCAAAGATTTCTAAACTCTTAAAGGAGGTAAGGTAGAAAATTAAATCAATGAATGTTAAGTGATTTGAGGGATAGAGTTAAGACAGCTCAGAGCAACGTAGGAAAAAGAAAAAACAGACAACTGAGCAGTTCCTAAAAGGAAGAAGAAGAAGAGGAGGAGGAGGAGGGGGAGGAAGATGAATAAGGAGAAAAAGAAGAGGAGGAGGAAGAAGACGAAGAATAGGTTTTTCATTTTACGAAACCCTTTTTTATTTTCTGTTTACAAACCCAATTATATTTTTTTTTTATGGGTTTCAATTTACATTCCTTATACATCTTTTTCTGATGGGCTTCAGTGTTACGAGCCCAGTTCCGTTTTCTGATGGGTTTTACTTCATGAATCCTTTTATCTTTAATTTTTCATTTTTCAATAAAGATAATTCTCTGAATCTTACGTAATTTAGACGCAGAAGATTTCGGGAATATTTCGTCTGAATTCATGAAAAATGTTACCATACTGAGCATTCTAAATAATCAGCTGATTTCTGATGTTAATTACAGGCCGACCTCTGTATTTCGGGTTCAGAATGATTACATCACCTTCTAACAGCTGATGAAGTATTACCGTTCCGCATCATACGACGAAACAAAAGAAGCTCTTCTCAAAAGTCGGCATTGATTCATCATGCACTCTCTTCCCTATTTAGAACATAAACGCCGAATTACCCCCAAAACACTAATTAGCGTCCCTGCGTCATTAGCGACTAATTGACGCGGGTTTAATCATTCGATTTGCCAGTTTATCAAATCCCACTTAAACTTCGGGTCAAATCGCCAACGTTCAACACAAATCAAATATTTATGATATCATGCTTTCTAAAGCACTGGGAATATCCACGTCATCGTACCTACCCAAGTGATGGGAATATCTGACATCATACCTGCCTAAGCGCTTGGAATATTCTAGTTATCATCCTCTTCCTCCTCCGTCAGTATTAGACCCCTCTACAAGTTGGTAGCCCCCGTCTCGATCTCGTCCAAGCCGCGCGAACTTCGCGCGGGAAATTCGCCTCTCCCATAACAAATTCTTCCGTGCAATTCTCCCTTTCTTCCCCATCTCTCCACCGTAATCCTAGTCGTCTAAGTGAATTCCTTCTCTATACTTAAAATGCCTCGTTGATGCCATTCTCTTCTTAGCGTGGCCATGACGGCAGAGTTGGTTTCTCGCTACGTGTTTCTACCACACGGTAATAAGTAAGTCCTTATCTCTCTCTGGTAATAAGCTCTCAGATCAGTTGCCCCACCTTCCTTTTGCCCCGATTGGCGAACCTTCTCATTTTTATTACAGCTATTTCTGCTCTCTCTCGATCTGTCCTGTAGCCATTAGCGAAGCGTTTCTGTTTCTATCCCATTGTTTATTTACGTATTGCACCTCCGCACTCCATCATGCATTTGATATCCTTTACCTTCCTCTAGTTTATGTTCCTTCTCGTTGAATTCCATCTAGAACAACTCAAAACAGGTCCATACATCTTCTCCATCATCGCTTTCCTATTTCTTATAAACCATTCCCATCGCTTTAACCCTCCTCCATTCCCACTTGTGTCTCGATAATGAAAAAGGTGACTATACAAGCGGTATATGATTACCTACATTTTAACTAGGACTCCCATGTCCCAAACTGGAGAGGAATCGTTAATGTGTTGTTGGTTTGAGACGAGAGGGGACAGGACGCTTGCAGATTCCAATGGGACTGCTTCCATGAACAGGGCAATTGGATTTGACCGCTACTGGCTAAAGGTCTGGAGTGTTCCAGGTAGAGGAAAGTGAAGAAGCGCTGTATATGCCAGAAAAATACACACACACACACACACACAGGGCGTGACCTCTCTCTCCGGCCAGGCGGGCCATTAACCCCGAGCAAGTGTCCACGACCTGTCAATGGGTCGGAGAAGGAGACGGGAGACTCGTGCAGGAATATTGTTGTTCCGGTGTAAGAAGGGCCTGGGTGAGGAGGAGGAGGACGGAGGAGGAGGACAGGGAGGAGGAGGAAGAGAGGGAGGTGCTATATGGCTTCAATCTACCACCTCCATCATTTCTCCTTTCCTCACTCCCGTGGAGCGAGGGGTATGGAGGAAGAGACGAGGGCCGTAGGTGATGCTATGTGAAATGGCCCGGATGACGCCTCTCTGTGTGTGAGAGAGAGAGAGAAGGAAAGAGGGAGAGAGAGAGATTAGGGCATTCAGAGAGTCAGTATGGAAGGCTAAGGTAGACAGAGTCTCTCAATTTATGAGGCTGCTTCCTCACGACGAGTGCATGAGACAGGGTGAGCACATGCGCTAGTTACGACAGGAGGGGAAAGAAATTGACAGGCCGAGATGAAAAACAAGGAACACAGTTAACATCACAAAGGGAGCGACAAACAAAGTTCACGAAACACAAAGATGTCTTGGACCCATGGGGGGAGAAGGCGGCCTTTTTGTGTTGCATGTGTCTTATGAAAAGACGCGAGCTGGACAATGGCAAACAGTTTTTCTGTGACAGTACGAGAATAGGTGGGAACAACTCTGTATGTCAGCACAGGACAGATGCAGAACAGTTCTATATGCGTCAGGAAAGAACAAATGTATGATAGCACTATGTATCGTCGAAGAACAGCAGTTTTATGTGACAGCTAAGACCCGGTGTAGAACAACTCAGTATGACTGCCGAGAACAGGTGTAGAACAGTCCTCTCATATGTTAGCAAAATGCAGTAACTGAACAGTTCTCTCTGTCGGCGAAGAACAGCACTAGAACAAAACATAGCCACGCGAATCAGCAAAGAACAGGGGGGTAAAACGCTTGGGTCTCTTGAGCAGTGGCACAGTCGGGTCTCTTGGTCGGTGGCATTGTTGGGTCTCTTGGTGGCTGGCAGAATCAAGGTCCCCTGGTTCAGTTATCTCGATGAACATTCCACGATTTCATATTCTCGTTTACTGCCAATGAATTTCTAATACAGTACTGGTGTGTGTGTGTGTGTGTGTGTGTGCAGTTTTCATACACTGTATATAGTTTTAACTGAATAATTCACTAATATTCTTTCATCCTCATTCTTGTTTTGCATTTCTTTATTCATTCATAAGCTAAACTCTATTTTGAACGCAACGATTCGCCCAGAGGCGTACTTTTCTTTCATTGATATTCCATGGGTATTTTCTTTAATATCATCTCACGGTTAATATTAAAGGTTGTTTTCTCCCTCTCGAGGATATTCTCCCTCTCTCCCTTCCTCCCTTCCACCGTGACGACTGCATGACACCTAGTGACACTTCTCCCTTCCGATATTCACCCTGATTGACACACACTTCCTCCTGACTGACACCTCTTCCTTACTGGGGAAACTCGATTGACACGGCTGGGCACGTCACGCTGCCAATTGCTTCCCCTTTTTTTTCTGACACTCTCTTTTGGCACGCATGTCCATCTCGCATGACACCCGTTGATGACGCGTCCTTCTCCGACACGTCCCGTCCCTCCCGACACCGTCTTGTGGCTAGTATCTTACAACCTTCTCTTAATGGGATCGTCCAGTGTCCAGCAGGTGGTTATGAGGTCAGGCTTTTCAGTCGTTTGTTGTTTTGGCACCATGTGATTGGTAGACTATTCCATCCGCGTGTTTGTGTCTGGCTAAAGATGTTTTGTGTTTGAAAGTTGTCCTCCCACGCAGGTACTTTCATATCACTCTCTCACTGCTGCCACTCTCCTCTTCCTAAAGCCTCCCCATCCGGCTGCCGCCCTCCCTGGGTGGCTGACACCTTACCGACGTGCCTGCCGCTCACTGGCGTTGAGGGCGAGAATATATATCTACCTTCATCACGCATCTACCTGACCCGGCTTTACGTAGACGACCCCGATTCGCCGATCGGTAGCCAGACGTGAGATCGAGGTCATCTCAAACCCAGTTACTGAGGTCTTCCCTCCCCAGTTATCTACCCGGCGCATCTTCCCCCCTTCCGTCCACCGACCTGAGCGTCGCGGTTCACATATGAATATTAAGCTGCTCTTCCTTCGCCTCTCCCTTCAGGGATGGATTCTCTTGCTGCCAGGAGTCTCTTGCTGTCGATCAAATATTTGTGCTAATGACCTGACAGGTGGTTCATATATGATTTTTTTTTCTTTACCCCTCCTCTGCTCCGCCTTCAAGGATGGATATTATAGGTGTGTCTTGCTTGTGACCGATTATTTCAGTGTTGTCTGTGCTCTTCCCTATAGCCCAAGTGACACTATTTTTTTCTCTCTTGCAGGTAAGGATGAACCCGACTCCTCTAGGTGAGCCTCCGAAGCTGCTGCTGCTGTCGTCTGGTAGCAGGAGGGTCTAAAACAGCTGGGCTAAAATTTCGTAAGTAACTGAGATTTCTGACAGGAATATTGATTGATACTTACAAGAATTGAAAAACTCGTTAAAAAGAAGTACTTAAAATCGCACTGGGGTATATCTTGATGTCCTGCATCTCGACAGCCTCTGGTCCCTTCTGTTGTCTTGCATCGCCCTCCTGGTTTCCCCGTTGTCCTCCGTTAAGCCCCGTTGTTCTCTCTTGTACCCTCGATCTCCCCCATCATTCCCTGTTATCCACGTCCGTTGTTTCATCTCGCCATTCTCCCAATCCCCTTCGTTGTTTATATTATTGTCTTGCCAGTCTTTCGCGTTTTTCATCCTCCTTTTACCATCCCACTATCCTCGGCTTTAGTGCAGTCCTCTTCAACACTCTCATTTCCATCACAACGTTCTTCTCCATCGACTCCCTCACTGTTCAGGATCCTGATTCTCCTCCATGGCATCATCTCTCCTCTCTCGAGTTCTCATGGCCCCCTCCGCTGACCTCCATATACTCTCGTCCCTGTCTCCTTATCATCTCGTTTTGTCTTCGATCTCCTCGGTGTCCCCTCGCTGACCCCGTCGTCTCCTATCCCTTCCCCCGACCTCACTATCTATCCCTCTCCGTCGTCCTGCCATAACTCTGACGTCATTCATCGCCAAATGTTTATTCATGAAGATTAATACGAACACCGCGAAATCCAATGAAATCCCCGCCGAGGCCCCCAACACCGTCCCTCGAATAATCAGATTTATGGCTGCATGCGTGATGCTTCCTGACGGCGGTGTCCCCAATGGCGCTATCTGCCCTTATCCTGACGGTGGGGTGTTCCCGATGGCACTACCTGTCCTCAACCTGAACGGTGGAGGGTTCTCGATGGCGTTACGTGCCCCCATCCTGACGGCGGTCTGCTACTTGCTGATGACGACCTCGTGACGAAGTAGCTCCTCTCCCTCGGGCCATACACCTGACCTGAAGGAGAAGGCTTTCCACTCAGCGTACGTCATGCCCCCTGGCCTTCTCATCGCGCTGGAGCCTTATCCCCGTTATGAAAGGGATGTCTCCTCCTCGTTCCCGGCCGTGTTTACGGCCTCGCACCCACCCCATACCCTACCTATCTCGCTGTCTAAAGAGCAACACTGGGTTATGAATGGGACAGCCACAAGACAGAGCCGATGCAAGGACGACCGTGTCCCATATACGAGCAAGCTGGCCCATCCGGGTCATAGAAGGCGGTGCGACGGAGGGGCATGTTTACGTGCTCCACATTTTGAAAAGCCGCGAGTCGTCCGTGGAAGGGAACGCTTGGAAACCCCGAGCGAGCGAGTTTCACAAACAAAGATCAGAGAGAGAGAGGGACAGGTTGGAGTGTCTTCATTGTGATGGTTCCAGCCGCGTACTAGCGAGACCTGGAACAGAACACAGAACTGAGATTATGATGGAACGAAGTGAAAAGCGAAGCTTTTAAAAGCTGTAGAGAAATGATCTGGAATATTTTTTTTTTCCTCAGAAATTAGCACGAAGAAGAATATACCTCAAATAAAGGTGTTAGGACAGCCTCCCGTGAGACAAAACATCCCTCTTAAACAGGAAGCAATTGTGAGGGGCATAAGACGAGGACAAGGGAAGGAGACAAAATGAGGCAAAATCCGTTCGTGACATTTTTTTGCCAACTCTCGAGGTGGTAGTTCACAACTAAGAGCGTAAATGTAACGAATGTAACAGTGATTTTCATCGATGGTGAAACTCGTGGGACTGAAAATCGTCTCATCAATCAGCTTCATCATTACTCAATATATTTATTATTACTCAACATCTTCATCATTACTCATCATCACCTTCGTCATTGCTCATCACCTTCGTCATTATTCATCACCTTCGTCATTCCTCATCACCTTCGTCATCACTCAACACATTCATCATCACTCGACGTCTTCATCATTATTCAGCACCTCCCGCCATTACTCATCACATTCATCAGGTAATTCAATTCCCAGAAGTTCGGATCTCGTATCCATCTCCATCTCGGCCCCTCCGACTTCACCTTGTTGGCGTAGGTGATCAAACTTTGATTGGCTGGTTGACGGTGATAATGGTGGCTTGCTGAAAGTTAGCTGACACTGGGTAAAGGAGAGAGGGAGGGAGGGAGGGATCAGACTCGACCAAATTCGGTGATACTAGTTGCCCCCGCGTCCCTCTGTGAATGATTGACTGTGGCTGACTCGTTTCTCGGGATATGTGTGTGTGTGTGTGTGTGTGTGTGTGTGTGTGTGTGTGTGTGTGTCTATGATTGAGTGTGTATGTGTGTAATTACCTGTTTGGACAGTACAGGGAAGGAGTTCTACACTCGTGGATCCCCATTTCTTGAACCCCCTCTATCATAAGACTCTCTAAACTGTCTTATTATGTCACCATTTATAGTTTAATGGCTGTCATTGTTCACCCAGTACTCTCCTGCCATAATAGAACCTCTTAGCATCTCCTCTGACAAATTTCTTGCCTAGTTGCTTGTTATGGCCTCTGGTTGCTCTATCTTTGCTTCTTTCGAAGAAATCTTTGCTAAAGGTCGTGGTCAAGTTGCCCCCATACTCTTCTCTCTTCCATGATGGGCAAATATACGGCTTCTAGTTTTTCACTGTAACTCGGCTTTCCTAACACATGGTACCACATTTGCTGTCCTCCTCTGAACGTTCTCTCTGACTTCTATGTGATTCTTGAAGTAGTGCGAGGAACAAAAACTTGAGAAGCCGTGAGGGGTTTGCTTGAACGTTTCCTTATCCACGCAAATGAGATTCCAATACTTGCCAGCTGATAGCTTGTCTCATTTAGAATTCTCCTGAGGTGGGGCTCTGGCAACAAGTTAAGTACCGTGTTAACTCCCAAGTCCCTCTCGCACACAGTTCCCAACAGGAAGTTTTCTGTTAGATAACATTCGTCTCGAGGTCTTTCTTTCACTGTGTGCCATCCTCATTACATTTCACTGACTTAGGGTAAATTTCATCAACTATTTATCAGACTAGCATTAGCGTTTGTCTAGATGTCACTTTCCTCGCCATTCTCTACTTATTTGCCTTATAACCTCAGCATTACCTTCAAACATATGCATGTACGTATCCAGTCCTTTTGGTAAGTAATTTACGTAGATCAGAAAATGAAAATATTGCTTGTGTTTTCATCATTTCTTTCTGAGAATTAGAGATGATGTTACTACGTCAGTTGCCTAATATCCCAAACCTCTTATGGGGAAATAAAACGCAATCTAGTCCGTCTAGATCACTCTCTTTAACGCTGAATGAAGTTTCCTCTAGTTTTACGAGGCCAGAGTCCATGTGATGATTTTCTACGAATGCTGGTGGTAAATCATCATGGGAAGTGATGTTCACATAGCAGCGGGGATGAGGAAGGGATACGTTCACATTCATTCATGACTGCCAGCATTTTTTTTGAAACACTTTTTTTTCTAAGGCCGCTCTCTAGTCCCTATGGTAGCCTATAAATTTCTTCCTAGCTCCCCAGTGCCTCGTAATCTTCGTCGGCTGGTCGTGATGGCACCGCCGGTGCTTAGGGACGTCGCTCTCACCTAAGAGAGGGTCGTAGCTGACTGATATGAGCCGATGTGTGTGTGTGCGCGATTACTGATTGTACGTTACGGGGAGAGAGAGAGTTTTGCCCTCGTGTTGCCCCGTCTCTTAACCTTGGATGTATGTACCATGTCTTTACTCCTACGTGTTTACACACACACATGCACACACACCGGTCTTCATCATGTCCAGAATTGTTCACAAGCAGGGGAGCGGTTGTGACTCTGTGGTGTCACCATACATCATCGTAATTCCTAATCTACAGTACCACACAGACCCGTCATTATGTTTGTAAATTCCCAAATGTCAGAACGCCCACTGGAGATAATGTGTTCTCCATAGTATGTGAATCACAATGCCTTCACTGTGATATTATCATCGGCAGTGAATACATACCGTTGCAAGAACGGAGAGCGCTTGGAGGCCGCGGAAGGTCATGGGAAGGACAGATAAGAGGAGACCTGATGGTCCATAACGAGGTTATCCGCTGGAGGACAGTACATGGGGAAGACAGATAATGTGAGACCTGATGGTCCATGACGAGGTTATCTGATATCATAATCTCATTTGTTTACAGAAACAAGATGGAAAAGCAGAAGGCAGACTCCAAAAGCCCTGGAAGAGGTCTGAGAGAATCCGTATCCAAACCCTGAAAGCTTTGAAAACTTCGTTTACGTCAAAGACTTCGAAAACATATGTCTACTGGACCGCAGATTTTCGTGTTAAGTAGAAACATTTTTGTCATGCGTGTTGAAATGACGACATATTCGTTTTCTCTCGAGCTTAGTTAAGTCTGTCTCCCCCCCCAAAAAAAAATAGCGATGGAGTCATAAATCTGATGAAGTACTGTACGTGTGAAATATATGTAGAATAAACGCATCGGCAAAAATGCTGGAGGTGTGTGGCGGTCATTCCGATGGAGACGAATCCCTCTTGGCGCTGTCGGTGTGCCGAGTCGAGTCGGTGTTTGGATAAATGTTTCCCGCCTCTTCATCTCGCCTTCCTCCCCTCCCGCTCTCCTTCGGCGGTCCTCCTTGTCCCCCCCAGCTAAAGCAAGTTATGCTTTGACAGCCAGGGAGACCGACTTCCTTTGCTCGGGGTCTCTTGTGTTGATAAGGAAAGCTAACAGGTGAATTTTTTTTTTCCCCCGCTGGCCGTGTCTTCAGGAAGGACCGGAAGTTGGTGTTGGGTATTGGGTAAAAGGCTCTGGTCGCATGATAAAGCTGGCGCCATCTCTCTCTCTCTCTCTCTCTCTCTCTCTCTCTCTTTACCTGGTACTGATGTGGATCTCCCTATCTCCAATCTCCCAACATGTGTTTCACCACAAACCCGTGTAAAGAGCCCTCTCGTCTCCCACCACGTCCTCGCCGCGTCTTTATGACATCTCTCTCTCTCTCCCTTCTCCCCACGTCTCTGCCACTCCTTTGTAAACCCTCTCCTCCCCACGTCCTCCTCATAGCTCCCCACTCTCGCACCTTCTGAATTACCTCTGCTGTAATGTCCCTTGATGTACTGTAACCCACTTTTGTCCCAGAGTCCTTGACCACTTCAGGTTCTCTCTCCACGCTAGCGAACCTACCACCATTTTCTTCACCAGCTCACGTTCTCATCACTAAATATCCTCGACACTCATACGTCTTATGCTTCGAGTCCACGCCATCTACCACAGCCAGATCAAAGCGGTTCTCTCACTATTGCTTGCTGCCCTCGGGTTTCCATCACTCTTGTGTTGCTCTCGTTAATATATCTCCCTCCCCTTTGCCCTCCTTCCCCTCTGTCAAATCATCCTCCACCTCATTTCTTTCTCCCCTTCTCTCTTTCCTCCCTCTATCTCTTTTTTTTCCTCAACCCTGATGTAATCGTCGACCCTTCCCTACCTTCCTCATGCCTCATTTTCCTTCAGTCACTTCTGTTACCTTTTGCATTTACTCTCTTTTCACTGTTGCATATTCTTCCCACACTCCTCTGGCATTGGGGTATCCATTCTCAGTTTTGCCTCATTCTATTCCTGTTCCATTTCTTTTCTACACCTTTTATACAAGTCGGGTCTCTCATGGCATCGTAATTACTGCCCATTCTACCCCTTTCCTTCCTCTACTTAGGTTCTTTTCCTTTGTTGTTCCTCTTCTGTTCTGTTTTCACTCGTGTTTGTACCATGATTATTCTGTCCTCTTTCCTTTTCCCCTCTGTACATCTAGTCGTATTTAGAGCTTCCCTTTGAAGTGACACATTTCAACTTCGCTTCGCCAGTCTTTACCTAGACAGACTCAGAGTAGTCGTGGAATTTTTACATCTCATTAAGGAACACAGAATCTCCCTGAACTTTTTACTAAGGAAGCAACAGTCTTCTTCTTCTTCTTCTTCTTCTTCTTCTTCTCTTTCTCCTCCTTGGTGAGGAGGAGCTCACATTCATCCTTTTCATAACGGCACGAGGAACATCCTATTTATAAAGACTTCCCCAGATCTGTCGCTGTTGACTGAGAGACCAGCAGCATCTCGCTCATTCTTCGTCAGGATGGCCACGCATCATACACTCTCGTTAGGGAGTATTGAAACGTCTTTCTCATTCCGGGAGCCATATGATCCTCTTCATCCCGGGGGGAGGGGAGGGGGGGGATGCCTGTCATCTGCTACCAATGCGTAATAAGAAAAGAAATTTAAGGTTATTCTTATGCATAGAAAAGTGGATGGGGGGAGGAGTCCCCTTCTTTCTTGAAAATGTAATTTCTTTTTAGATTAGATTAATCAATCAGGCTTAGGGGAACTGTGCTAGCGCACGTGTTCCTACATAGGCATCGACAGTGCCGTTCACCCAGCTAACGGGTTCTGAAAAATTATGTGCATAAATAGGGTTTAGGCGGATGGAAGATGGTTTCTTCTGTGAAACGTGTCGTGTATTGTAAAGCTTCAGTTAACAAAATTATTTGAACGACTACCTAATTACGATTTCTGCTTCATAAAATTATTACGGACTAGCGTGATCATGTCATCAACATGTGCGTCAACTTTCGAGATGTACCCATCTGTCGATCAACCCCCAAAGGAAAGATTAAACACCTGCTAATTTATCCGTCTCTGTGTGTATGTATGTACAAGCTTTGACCTATACATACCAGTACCAACGACGAGATTTTGCCGTAATGGCAGGGCAAGCGCGTAGTGCTCACAGCTTGCCTTGCCTGTTAGATGACGCCCTATATCTTGACAGTCCCTCCCCAACCTACAGGTACGCGTATATATATATAAGACCCGTATACTGTTCTGTCACATGCTGGTCTGGTTCTTGGCCAAGTTACGCGACAGAATTATATGGACGGTAGACTAGGCTTCAGCATCTTCTGCTCATGTGGGGAAGAGGCAAGCGTTCCTCTCTCATTCTGACACCCGAACCGGATTTGATATTCCACGTACTTCCGTCCAGTAACTTGGGCACCCCCGACACGATCGGGTATCGGCTCTCACGAACCAAACGCCCTCCGTCTCTCTCTCTTGCGAAATATTATTCGTGATTCCTTGAATCCTCCGCAGAGTCTTGAGTGACACATGAAAACGATGGGATGTGATGTTGCGAAATCATGGGACGCGTGGGTCTCGAGCGCCCGACGCTGTTCCTGATGAGTGTGGTGTATTCACAGCCGCGTTGTTCGGCCACGGAATCGAATTCATCTTTCACAGTTGGTGCAGTCGTCTGCGCTGAGGGGGGTAGGAGCGGGGGGAGGGGGAAGAGGAGGAGGAGGAGTAGTGAAGGGCAGGCATCAACGGAGGGTGGTGGATGGAGCGTCAGCGGGGGTGATAAGAATAGACCAGCAGCAGGAGATGGAGAGAACAATGTCCAGAACAGGAATATTGAAGCGAGACAATGGTGTCGCGCGTCAATTTTCTCCTCCTGAAGCAGGTCAGGGAGCAGCAGCTGCGACTCCACGAGGCTAAGTGGATGATTTACGGTCGATATCTTCCGGGGTAAAGAGATGCATCAGGAACTTGCGTTTCCAGGAACTACAGTTGACTTCATTTTCTCAAATGTTTGCATACGAGATCGGTATGTTAAATCGAAGGCCTTCACCTCCTGCCTTGCTGGAAATCACGCAACCTCATTTACTTTGTGGTTTATTGACTGTTCTGGTTAAACAGTGTATTTGAGTACGTATCGGGTAGTTATTTTGCTGTTATTGAAAGATAGGAAATGATATATAGATCTAGACAAATTACCCTACTTGCGGGTGCTGAGGTGGTGATAGTTTTGTTTGGAGTCTTGAATGAGAAGCTTTTGTCTTGAGAAGAGGGAACAATGGTATGAGGCTGGGGAAGCGAGTCCCGAGCTGTTCCGCTTCGTCGAGAAAATCATCAGCTCTTGTTTAGCCATATTGAAGCTGTCGCTGCTCCCGACAGCTGAGATCCGGATGCTGAATCTTGCCTAACCCACATTGACCCTTGCCAGGCCCATGCTGAGACCATCTGACCCATGCTGACTCCGGCCAGACCCATGCTGACCCCTAAATGCTGTCCCACATACCGACCCTATGTCAGTAGGGCATACTACCCCATACTATTCCAACTTTTCATGCTGCCCCTGTTAATGCTGACTTAGAGACTGCTCTTTTGTAGGTCACCCATAATATTCCTCCGTTCATTTTGCACCCTATTCACAACGCTCCCATCCATTACATCCCCTGACGCAAATTGCATCCTCGGGAAAGATTCCTCCATATCCTTATTCTCTCCCCAGTTGTATAACCCCACCCTCGCATACGACACATCCAAAAGTTAGCCACCTCCACACACACTCTACATGGCATATCGCTTCCACAAAATACTGCAAGCACCAGTCCAGTTCTGGCATTCGTGTTAGAACCCTTCATCGAATCCCTCTTCTCCCGTGGTGTACCCAAGTTGCCCACGACCACAGAGCACCTCCATCCAATCCAGCAACTCGCCAATACCGCCACCAAGTCGGGCTGCCTCCATCTCGCCCATCGATTCAAACTTTCCCCATCTGTTGCCGTCCAGTACCCATACTCTTCCCCTGTAGAGTAGTCATTCGCCTATGGCACCAGCAGGGTGCTTTCAGCTGTAGTGTCACTCGGCTGTATTAGTCTCCCACTTCCCGCTCCTACGTTCTCACCCATCCGTACTGTCTCTAACTACTCCGTCACCCATACTGTCCTCTACCTGTGGCGTCCCATCCTCTTCTCTCAAGTGGAGAGAACCCCCATCCCGCCATTAACCGAGTCCTACATGGGGTTGAAGCAGTGGATAGATAGATACCCGTGAAATGAAGCCCTACATAGAGTTGAAGCGGTGGATAGGCCCATCACTGGGTCGAAGGCAGTGGATAGATCCCTCATAAACTGAGGCCCCACAGGTGGGTTTGATACGCTAGTTGGGGGATCGCCGTTAATATCCAGTATTCTGGCTCGCGAAGGCGTTGAGAGCCGGTGTGATATTCCGTTGATCATTCTGGTGACGTTTACTCTTTTTCTTCCTGGGACCACCTCTCTCTCTCTCTCTGGCCAAGCGGATGACCCGCGTATCTCTCGTGGTCACAAGGATTGGCCCACCACACGCCACGACAACAGATATGCTTCTGTATTCTTTCTCCTGTACCGCCTCCCAGATATATTTCTTCTTTCCTATTCCGGCCCCCCCCCCCTTTTTTATTTATCTTCTGTAATACCAGTCCTTCATATTTCTGCGCCACCGATTCTTCCTCTCCCTTGACCTCATTTCTGTCGTTCCTTTACTCCTATTATCATCTGTTGTCTTTCCCCGAGTCATTCTCCCCTGATGTACTATCTCCAACTTCCCCCCTCAGAGTGAACATTCCCCTTCGACAGGGCTCCTTCGGAACGGTGAGCCACCGTGGTCGTGGTTTGGCTGTTGGTATCACTTCTGACATCCTGTGCTGCATGTGCGTACGTCCTCCAGTCTTCCGTACACCCACCTCTCCCACACCCAACGCTTTCTTACCGTACTGGATGGAAAAAGCTCTTATCCCCGGCAGCTGAGGCTCGCTCGCATATCCCTCACAGCAGGCGCAGGAAGGCTGAGCCCCCACCAACCGAACCCATCTTCTATAATTCCTTCCTACCGTCTCATCCATTTTTCACCCTCTCTTCTCTCCCCAACCTCGAGCTCTCTCCTATACCCTAGCACTCGCAGGTGATACAGAATAAACATATCTCCTTTAAGAATAGCAGACAGAAAAAAAATAAAGGGGTAAGGGACGGAGTCTTTTCTTAGAGGCACAACCAGGGTTCTTTTCAGACCTGAGAACCACATAATCCCCTTCTTAGCACTTCGTCCACACCCATATCTCCTGCATGGACCCAGCTTTCCCCCCCCCCCTTATTTGCCGGCTAAGCAGCTGCAGACGGAGCTGGGAGTGGCGCGCTGCAGGCTGGCAGGTGTGGAGAGGGCTGGTCCAGGTGTGGAGAGGAACCCTTGGCTCTCGTCTGCAGGTGTTGTTGGGTCCTCCACAGCCGCCGCTTCTCTGTGTTGGTCACGACCCAACGCCAGTCCAAACGGCTCCACTTGTTCCACCTGTCTCTTACACTGCCCGTCTGGCTGTCGTCTGCTACAGGTTATATATATATATATATATATATATATATATATATATATATATATATATATATGTGTGTGTGTGTGTGTGTGTG
>JAYMFT010062722.1:0-14849 GCA_038088735.1 Panulirus argus | reverse complement strand
ATATATATATATATATATATATATATACACACATATATATATATATATATATATATATATATATATATATATATATACTCACACGCATATGTGTACCTCACTTTATCGACAGGCTTCAAAGGGAAGGATGAACAGCTGGATTGGCATGGGACCCTCCGCCCTATCCGAGAATCGAACCCGGACGCTTTAGATTGTCGGGTTGCTGCGGTAACCAATAAACGTTATACTCTGTGTCCGTGAGGGTAGTTAACTTTTTTTTTTTTTGTAATACCTATTTGTACTCTACGAGGAGGAAGTCTTGTACTCGTGGGGCCCCACCTCCTCAACTTTCCCTATCCTATAGCTTTTTTAAACTTATGCACGCCGCCCACATGTACAGTTTAATCATTTGATTTATTGTAATTCTTCCACAACTCGTATACCATAAAAAGCACTTCTTTCCGTTTTTTCAAAGTTTCTTGCTTGATTTCCACGTAATGGTCTGGTTATTCTGTCGCTATATCTTTCGAGGAAATGTCTCCTTTTAAAATCATCATACTGGTTTCAAAACATAAAGGTCTTCCCTCTTCCATGGCAGACAAATTTAAGGCCTCTATTCATTTCTTGTAACTCGAATGTCTTTGTTGCCCTCCTCTGGACCTTCTCTATCAGTTCTTTGCGCTTCTTTTATTTCGGTGACCAAACTTGAAAAGCATATTCTGGTTTTGGCCTAACGTAATGGCCAAAATGCACAAATTGTTGATCTTCCGACTACTGTTTTTTCGCTGGTGTCGTTCTCAATCCCACTATCAAGTGGAGGTGGGAGCATCTTCTGGCAACAAGATGTGAATAGCTTGCTGAAAGTAATTTCCTTATCCTCATTCTCGAATGCTGTGCTGATATCTGCCAACAGACAGCTGTCGACAGGCTGGAGATGATGTCTTCTCCAAAGGCTCTTTCACAAACAGCTTCGTATTCATATCAAGGGCTTCTTTCTTTGCGTCCTGTCCTCGTTACTGTACATTTACTCGGGTTGAATTTGGAATTTGTCTAGGTCCCCTTGCAGGTTAATGCAATCCTCTTCGCTCTTCGCTGCCCATTACGACCTTGGCCTCTTCCGCAGACGTATTCATTTAGGAGTCCAACCCTTAATGGAAAGTTATCTACATAGATCACAAAATGCAATGGTCCCAGAACACAGACCCCCTGCGGTACACCACTTGGTGACTTCAACCTCTCTCGAGAATCCTACTCCAGCATTCGTCCTTTGTTTCCCCTCCGGTAGAGTAATCTTTCCATCGAACTAGTTTGTGTGTGTGTGTAACTGTTTTTTCTAATTATCTGTTTGTTCTGTTCAAGGAGGGAGTGTTACACTCGTGTGTGTGTGTGTGTGTGATTACGTGTACATAACCCACCGCTTGTTATGATAATCAAGGTTGGAGAATTAGTGATTTCCATGTCAGTAGGGTTTTGTCTGGCAGTTACCTGGGGGCTTGTTAGCTTGCACGCTGCCAACAGCGCCCAGACGGTCTCTCACTACCAACAGCAATTGGACGCACGCTGCCAGCAGCGCCCAGACGGTCACTACCAACAGCACCCAAGCAAGACGCACGCTGCCAACAGCAGTCACGTGAGTGTGTCGCCGGGTGTCAAGTAACGGTGGCAGCCGTCGCCTCAATATCTTAAGGCAAATTTTTGGCATTATGTCAGTGTCCCGTTTTCCAGATGTTAAGTCTGACGGCTCCTCTGTTTTGCCTGATTTGTCACATTTCATCTGACCAACTTCGCCTCCCGTCTTTCCGTGTGACAAAGGAACTCATTGTGTTTCTATTTTCTTCTTTATAATATTTCCTTTAATTCGTTTACTACATCTTTTCAAATCTGGTCGAATAGCAATGTGATATGTGTATCCACGGCCGCATAGCACCAGCGGGAGTTTGTGTTGCGGCTTATAAATCCGTCTCACCGTTCTTTTAAGTTTCGATAGAATATATTTCTTATGAAGAGTTGGTAGTAGGATTGATGCTGGCCTGAATGCGTGGATGGAGAGCTCTGAGATGAGTTGGATCTGTGCATAGTCAATGAAGTTGTCGCCTTCAGTGTTCAACGATAGTCTTGTTATATATTTTTTTTCCCCACGTGCTTATTTGCATATTGTTCGATCTTGCGATTTGTGAACTACTGCTTGTACGTCTCGCGCATTACGTGCATGCGTCTTGCTGGAACTCTATAGCTTTTTAAGGTTAAGGTCAAAGGCCAAGCTTATGAAACCTAAGGGCAGTACCCTTCGTGCTAGGAGGTCGCTCTCTCGTACTGAAGAGGTTAGCGATCAAAGTGATAACTAGCTGACGTGTCGTATATGCCTGTAGGTATTTGCATAAATGCAAATGTACCTGACTCCGTCTGTTACGTCCCAGGAAAGATCCCTGGACCCTTCTTTGTAGCGCGTAGGAGGCGATATTTTCTCTCCTTTGTGCAAGATGACTTAATTCGTAGCCTCGTAAAGTTGCCTTGTGTGACACGTCTTCATCCGTGATCCTCTGACGCCCTTGGCTGGAGATGTATACCGTGGTATACTTACCGGTAATATTTACCCCGTGATGTGGCTGGTATGCCTTAGAATGTATCTTTCATCATGCCTTTGTAGGTACCACGACCTTTATTTCCACAGTGTCGCACTGACAAATCACATTCCACTGAAACTGAATCATTTTATTATAAGGAACTAGATAGTAGGGTCATGATGGCTGACATCACACCCATTAGTGCTGTGGAGAATTGTTTATGGTTAAGCCGTGACAAGAACCGTGCCCGACCGTAGGAGGTGATGTCGAGCTTGTGGAGGCGGCGGCGGCGGCAGGAAGAGCCTCCCTGCTAAGACTTTGCTCCCATGACCCTCACGCAGGTGCTCTCCTGGTTTTTGTCCACCTAACGGGCTTCCTCCCCTCAGCCCACACCATTGTCCGTCCGTTCCAACCCAGACGCACCCTCGTCCATGTCTACCCAGACCCACCTTTGTGCATGCCTACTCAGACGCACCCTAGTTCGTGTCTACCCAGATGCACCTTTGTCTATTCCTTTCGAGACGCACCCTCGTCCATGCCTGTCCAGACGCACCCTTCCTTGTCCATGCCTACACAGTCCAACGCCTAGCCATGCATACCCAGGATCATTATTGCTAGCAAAACCCACTCTATGCCGACCCAAGTCTTCCATTGCTATGCATACATTTAAAGGCGCACTTGTCTATCCCTATCCGTGCCTTTATATACCTATGTACTTATGCACCTATATAGTTATATAGGGAGCATTGTGTGTATGTGCACCATAAATGATTTTGACCAGAATCAGCGTCAGTGTGGCCCAAGTGCACCCGCCACACCTGACCTTCTCCACTACTTTGACCCATCCTCGCCCAGGTGTACCCAGACCTCCTGACCTTTCCCATTGACCTAGCCTTTTCCCAAGTGTACCCAAAAAAGGGGGCCGACCTTGCTCATGCTAACCAAGACCCAGTTGTGTCCATGCAGACCTAATGGACCCAACGTTACTCACGAATACTGGAACGCAACCTTGCTCAGGCATTGTCCGTGGCGGCGACGCCTTCGCTCTTGCATATCTGACCCGACCTTGCCTCTGTGTACCCAGGCCAATCCCGCCCGACACGCCCACTATAGAAAGCCTGCCAAGAGACTGTGAGATGCAGGGATAGCGAGAGGTACTCATGGACTGTGCTGACTGGCGCACGGTATGATCTGGGACCACAGTACTGAGGAACTGTGAGATCATGCTCGTGTGTATACAGTCCTCAGTCCATTCTCATGAAGCATCTTACTTTCATCTGTCAGATTTGAGGAGTACGTTTCCCTTCTTTGGATGGCTGGCTTCCTATGTTCTACTTTTGAATACTAATGTGGGGACTTGTAAATAGTAATGTGTGGGTTTGCTGTTAAATACTGATATGGGAGTATACTTGTAAATGATAATTGAGGACATACTTGTAAAGACTAATTTGTGGACATATTTGTAAGTGATAATGTGTGGATATACTAATATATTGACAAACATTAGATAATAATTTGTGTACATACTAATATATGGGCATACTTGTAAATAATAATGCATGGATATATTTGTAAATGATAATATGTGGTCATATTTGTACGTACTAATGTGTAGAAATATTTGTAAATATTAATGTGTGGACGTAATGAGGGCTTCTTTTACTGACAGGCTCTTCTAATAAAGTACAGTCTTTTAGATTGTTATACGGTTCTAGTGAGTAATACATGGAGAGCAAGAGAGAGTATACAGCGGCTCCTGTAAATGAGTATACTGTACCAGAACACAAGGTATGCTCTGAGAGATTATACCTTGGCTGCTGTCACTATCGTGTATCTGTGTGTAATAAATCCGAGAGAGTATACCTTGGCTGCGGTAAGTGAGTATACCGTACCTGTGAGTAATACACTTAAGAGAATATACCTTGGCTGCCATCAGTGAGTATACTGTAACTGTGAGTAATTCACCTAAAAAAGTATAATTTGGTTGTGGTCAGTAAGTAAACTATAGCTGTGAGTAACTCACCCAAGAGAAAGTATACCTTGGCTGCGTACCCCAGGGATTGATATCGTGGTGTGTGTGGATCTGCATGGTTCGCTTGGCCTTGACACCTTATACTGGATGACGAGTGTAGAAATATCCTTCACACACACACATTATGTCCAGCAGTTCGAGTACCACTAACGCTGGAGCGATACTTAATAGTAATCCTAAAAGATTCGTTGTGATGGACTACGCTTGAGAGGCTGGACCACGATGCGTACATTGTTATCACTGGATAAAAGGAGCGTGTATTCCTGGGGCGTCGGCCGGGTGTGCTCAGCCGTAGATCGTCGGAATGGGCCTGCCCTTATGACCTTGACCTTTGACCTCGAAAGTAAAAGAAGTGAGAAAGATGTCTCTATACTTGAATCCATCCTAAAAGCTTGTGAATAATGTCTATACACGTTTCAGAGATGAGTGGTTTGGGTCACTCTGGTGTGGGTCATATTACAGGCACTGGACAGACTTGAGTGTACGGTTATATAATTTTAGATTAATCTTAATAACTCCTTAGCGGTGACCTGAGTAGTATACGTAGTTCTTTTAAGGCTTTCCATGGGTGGTGCTTCTGTCTCTACTGAGCGTGAGGCAGAGAATATCGTTGCAGAAATAGACATATACATATTCACGTCTTCTTCGAAAACTATATCTCTTCTTCCAATCTGCCGTTCAGTCATTCCTGTTTTAAGATCATTCGGTCAAGGGACTTGGCTGGCAAAACCGTCCTTCACCTGACTCGCATTCAGCTTTCAACTTCGCCTGAAATCATGGCAGATATGCTGCTCGTGAGGCAAAGCATTCCTTTACCCGAAGGGAGTGCGACTGGCCTTTCGTCTTCCAGTGATTAATCTTTCCAGTCTTTATCCAAAAGTCTCTCTCTCAGATAACTGTCGCACTACGTTTCCTCCTCTTTTCCGTCTCGAGGACAGTACATCTGACTTTCCCTATGACAACTCTTTTCCTCTCATTCCATCTTGGATGACTCTAACATTTCCCTCGACCCTTGACACACTTCTCATTAATCCCGTGCCCCTTCCTATGATACCTTTTCGTGCAGATCAAACAGCACTTTTGCTTTTGTCTGGACACAAGCAAGGCTCATGGAACGAATGACGCCCGTCCCTGCTAGTGCTTTGAAGGGATATGTCCTCCAACTTAAACCTATGCTTGCGGGTGAATCCCGCTTTCACTGAAAACCAAAACTTTCCCTTTGTCTGTCTATTGATATATCCTCTCCCATAAAGGACAATCGTTCTAACCATTCCAGTTATCGTCCTCTTGCACAGGTTTCTACTATTATCAAAATCTTTGAATCTCTTCTCAACTTTTATTTCCTGGATCTTCTTTTAATGTCACAGTCTTGTCTCTGATCATCACTGTGGCATCTGTAAGGCCAGAACCACTTGTGATATCCTCTCTTTCTTACTCATATCTGGTCATCCTTTGTGAGAGACAGGTTGCAGGACGTTGATATATCAAAAACCTTTGACGGGGTGAGGCAAAGAGGTTAAATCTTCCAGCTTACCTCTTTTGGCTTCCCTCCATTCCTCTGCTTTCTCATGTCTACCTTTCTGCCTGGCTGGTCTGCCTCTGTAAAGCTGATGGATCAACCTCTCCCTTTTCACCAGTCAACAGCGGTGTTCCTCTAGGTTCTTTCCTGCTCCCTACGCTCTTCATCCTTTCTTGTCACCGATTCTTTTTTCCTTTGAAAACATAACGAAATGCAAACACATGCTGACGACTTAGTACCGCATTCCTCCACCTCCGTCAAATCCGCCCTATCTTTTGCTCGATCTTCGTTTCCTTTCGTCAAAGCTGCCTCTTCTAAACTCAGATTTGGCCAGAATTCGCCATCGGGACATCTGCACCTAAGAGTATTGCCTGTACAGTCCGATAACCCCCTGTTTGTCCTTCGTAAGTCCCAATAGATTGCTATTTATTATTTTCATTTATAATTCTGTGATTTTAATACTCGACACACAGCATACTTGCTGCCGCGTAACATCTCGTGTGTCGTGGAAACCCTTACATCACACAGACAGATCTCTCAGCGTCAGTAAAACTGGAAACCCAGTTCAGATAACGAAAATACTTTTCCTGAAGATTTGTTCTGGCGATAAAAAGGACGAATTCGTCCTTTTATGATTTTAGCTTTACATGGTTACTTGACAGAGGAGTCGAGTCCAGAACAGTCCACCTTCTCGATATTCCTTGTCTTATTTTTCATCCCTCTTCTACAAATAATTCTTTGGTTTTTACTCCAGAGAACTGGTTGCTTGTGTCCCACTACACCCCTTAATAATCGGCGAACCGTCTTGTGATTACTGTGTGACCGTTGCTAACTCGTTGGAGACGTTGTGATGTCTGTTTCTGTCCTTACAGAGCTAAGCTTTGGAACTCTTACTTTCTCATACCCACCGTATTTCAAATATAGACTCGGGTTACTCTTCTTCCTCCAGAACTCAGATTATTATTTTCCTTTTCTGTACTTTACCTCTTTAGCTCTCTTTGTAAGTATGTTCTAGGCCTGGACGTCATGAGGACTTTGTCCTGCGAGTTACAGAGAAGGGAATTCAGCCCCATGACAAAGACGCGCACACGTGACTAGTCTGTCAACCCCTTGCGGACATAGACAGCAGAGTAATATACGAGTCATGGCTCAGGACCTCATGTGCCTCCAAAGAATCGCCTGCATTACAGGTTGGCTCAGTCATTGATCAGTCAAGTTACAGAACTGGGCTGAGAATCCCATACATCTAATACACAGAGAAACGCACATTGGAGGATGTCAGTACTTATATATATTTCATGTACTTATGTATATCAAGTTTCAGAGGCGGGCTGAGGGGGGGCCCCAAAATATTTCAGCACACAGACATCAGGGTTAAGGGGATTTAGAGTGTAAGAGAACGCCTGACTGAAAATAAAACGTGTGCATCGTGGTTACAATTGCTTCGATTAAAAAGAAAAATGCTCAAGGACTCACACAGTCCGGGTTTAAGAGTTGGACGTCCTCAAGTACATCCGTGTCAGTGAAGTGGTTACAGAGTTCACGAAACCCGAGACCTGGAGGTCTAAAGTCCTTCATAGGAAAGAAGTATTCTGTTATGCAGTGTTTTGCAGAGTGTGGATGTGGCTCATCACGCAACCTACACTCGGCTTCGTCTGTTTCAGGAGGTATTTCTTCCCCGCCAGATTTGTCCCTAGTCTACTTGGCTGTTGGAAAATCACGATGTGACAGGTACCGTAAACACTGATCACACTTCCGCAGCTAATCTTGCTACCGGATGAGAACGAGAGAAATATTTCGTGGCCTTTCGTCAAATATTAGACAACATCATGGAGACTTAAGGGGAACTTATAAGCGGTAGCGAAAATGTGGGTACTCGCGACAGGTGACTGACAAGAGAGAAATATGGCCAACACCGACCGCCTCGAGAGTAGCTAAGGTCTCGTACACCCGACGCTGAAGTTACTGAGAATACTCCTAACGTGTAGATACCATTTCATGCGTTCTTGGGCAGTGTTAAGGCGTGGGCGTCAGAGGTTTACACTGTGCAGCGGGTAAAAGCATTATAACGTGCCCATCAGAGGTGTTCCCAGCGTTAAGACGGCGAATTAGCTGTCATTACGATCTCATGAATTGCAGGCTGAGGAGCGGCAGCCTTGTGCTGAATTATACGTTGTGTGCACAGCAGGCTGAGGTCGAGTGTACGTCTGACGGCTCCAAGTGTTCAGCGTCGGACCCCGTGATTACTTCTGTGTGTTTGTGTGAGCGTGTGTGTGTGTGTGTGTGTGTATGGTACAGACCACTCGCCCTCCCTGTGGGAGGATATCTATTTACTCACCCACCCTGTAGGAGGATGTCAGGTAATTCTCCCTCCCCGTGGGAGAATATCACATTATTCACCCACCCTGTAGAAGGATATCAGGTCACTCACCCTCCCAGTGGGAGGATGTCAGGTCATTCTCCCTCCCTGTGGGAGGATGTCAGGTCATTCTCCCTCCCTGTGGGAGGGTACCAGGTCACTCACCCTCCCTGTGGGAGGATGTCAGGCTAATCACCCTTTAAGTGGGAGGATGCCTTGTTACTCACCGTCCCTGTAGGTGGAGGTGAGATTACTCGCCCTTAAATTGGGAGGATGTCTGATCACTCACCCTTCCTGTGGGAGGGTGCCAGGTCACTCACCATCCCTGTGGAGGGTGTTAGGTCACTCGTCCCTCAATTAGGGGTGTCAGGTCATTCTCCATTCCCTATGGGGCATGTCAGGTCATTCGTACTCCCTGAAGGGGGGTCCTGTCATGTGTTTCCCACTCCCATTAGAGGGGCTCAGGTCTCTCATTCTATCTGTGTGGGTGTGTCAGGTCACTCGCCCTCCCTGTGTGAGTGTCTAAGGTCACTCACTCTCCTTGCGTGTGGATTAGGTCACTCATCCTCCCTAAAGGGTGTGTCTCGGGTCATTGAGTCTCCTTGTGTCGGTGTGTCAAGTCACATCCCTCCCTGTGCTGGCGTGTCAAGTCACCACTCTCCCCATGCTAGTGTTTCAGGTCACCAAGATCCCCTGTGTCGGGTCTCCACCCTCCCTGAGCTGGTTAGTCAGGTCATTCGCCCTCCCTTTTGCTCGTGTGTGTCAGGTCAGCCACTCTCCCTGTGCCGGTGTGTGTCAGGTCAGCCACCCTCTTCTCTATGCTGGCATTTCAGGTCAGTGACCTGCTGGTGTGTCAACCTCCCTCACTGTGAGGGTATATGAGGGTCCCTCACTCTCCCTTCCATGTTAGGTCATTCACCCTCACCTCTTTGGGGTGTGTGTCCAGTGACTCGTCTCCCTCCATTGGGTGAGTTAGGTCAACTCACCTTTCCCCCTGTGTGGTTGTGTCAGGTCACTCACCCTTCTTCTCTCTCTGGGTCGGTGACCCGGACGGACGCACCTGTGCAGGTGTTCTTCCCCGCCTCCTCATCCCTTGGAAACTCCACACGGTCCTTTTTGTCACTAGAAGAACCAATTCTCTTCAAATTCACCTGTTGTCGTATTTGGTAGGCTGAAGACAAACAACAACTTTCCCCGTTGTTCCCCACAGCCAACCTTTCCATTCTTGCTTATATTTGTTTACCTGTGCTGTCTCGTGAGTTCGATCCCACACCGGGAGATGATGATGTCTTTGAGGCATCGATGTCCACGACCACTGGTTTCTTCTGGCCAGAGGGAAGCGGCTTTGGAGAGGTCTGTTGTCACCTGACCGGTAACGGGAGGGGGGCGGGGCGTCGTCCGTGTCTCTCACTATTGGCGCCAGATGGGGTGGGTGAGGGGGTGGGTGAGTGGGTGGTGGCGTCTTTGTGCTTGGAGAGTCAAGCACGTGAAGTTATCATGCAAGCAATGTGTTTGTGGCGTGCACTGTCAGTATGTGTGGTCCTGCCTGGTCCGTGCGTGCCTGTCATGCCACCGCAGGCCACTTCACGCACTAATAATTGCAGCATTACCTCACCCTGGTCAGAAACAGCCAACTTTTACCGTGAATCGGTGCGTATCTAGTTCGGAAACTTGCCGGATCATACATGCAGTTACGTTCATCACTTCAGATTCAAATGCTGAGAATTTTTTCTTATATCAAGTTAGGTGAAAATATTGAAAAGGTATAAAACGATGTAACAATAAGATCGATAGGATAAGAACCTCACTTACCCTGTGTATGATTTCTGGGTTGTTGAGGGCCACTCGTACGCTCCAGGCAAGCTGCAAGGCTTCGACGTCTTCTTCCGCGGTGCTCTCTGCAGACGGACGCAAGAGATGTGTTCACGGGTGTCATTCTCTTTTTTCTCGTACTAGACTATTCAAGGGAGGCTCATCCGGACGGTGCATAGGTCGTCCCTGCGGACACCATCTTCAGTTCGACCTCACGAGAATTTTGCAACGCGTCCAGTCTGCTTTAAGGGGATGTGTACTTTCACCATGGCTGAAAATGTCACCGAGAGTCAAGGCAAACCCGATTGGTTTGCACGGCAGTGCGTCGGATGCCGGGAGAGGACAGTAGCCACCTCAATTGTTAAGAGGATGAAATATGATTATGTAAAAAAGCTCTTCAAGGGAAACACGACCTCAGAGGAAAAACAGTAGTAGGGTTTCCCTCCCTCTCTCTCTCGGCTGTGACGCAACTGGCCGTGTGCTGCGAGTGGGTCCTGAAGTCTTTTTTCGATCCACTCGTTTCCTCTCACCCCTTATTTCCCATCCATCATTTGTATATCTCCCTTTATCCCTCTTTTTATTGGTTCCGTCCCGAGGGTTGCCTGTCCTGCTCTCCCGCCTGCATCTGGCGATGTTGGCCCGTCGATTAAACATGAGCGGTGGAGGATGAGGCGAACCCATCTCTTGGCCGACCCGCGTAAAGGAAAGGTGGGTCATGGCAAGATGTAAAACTAATGGTCTCATGCATGGTAGATGGAGGGCGAGGAGCCAGAAGGGCAGAGGTCTTGGCCTCTTTACATATATGTATGCTCTTGGGTTTAACGGCTATCAGCAGCCAAGGGCCATTTAAAGTAGAATTTTTTATCAGACGTCAAATATACAGTGACCCAAAATTGTCCTCTAGTTTGCAGCCGGAATTTCATGTGTTTTCTTTAAGGAAAAAAAAGAATGTTTTAAGCTGCTTTTTTCACGAACTCCTCGCTAGTACTGTAGATGTCACTTACACTGAGGTTAACATGAACACAGGTCGCCTGTTTCTTTGTTGTTGAATGTATTCTCCTCATTATACAGCCGAATACAACAGAAAACAACTGTATTCACACAGCGACATGCCACTGGGTCCTAACGAGGCAGTTTGTGATAACTGGATTAGTACAGAAACTCATAGATTGTACTGCAATAGGAGTAGAAAGACTTAGGAATTTCTCAGAGAGAAAAGGATATTATAGATACCATTACCACGAGAGAAGTATGTTTAACGTAGGGGGACAATAGCGTAATTGGAACTGAAGGCGGTCCCAAAACATGATGGCATTAGCAAGGATATTCCACACTACGGAAAGACCAGGTAATGACACTTGGCATTGTGACTGAGTCAGAGCGTGACGTCCGTATCAACTGGAACTCCAGTAGCTCCAGTTGGTACGGACGTCACCGTTGAGGAAGACTGAAGCCGCCAACGCCAGTAGACCAGCGGGGGTTTTGGCATCTGCCGGCCATGTTGGCTCTCAACGTTTTCGGCGTTGAAAATTGTAGAACCGTTTGTAGCGAAGGCAGCCTCAACAGATGCCCATCCTGCGTTGAACGGACTTCTGTTTGGGGTGGCGACGATTGGATTACTTTCCTGGAATGGCTTGTGAAAATTAAAGAGAATTCTTGCGTCAAGAAAGTGAGAGAGAGAGAGAGAGAGAGAGAGAGAGAGAGAGAGATTACGAGTAAACGAGACCTCACCTGACCAAAGAAAGCTTAAAGAAAATGGTAACTTCTGACGTATTGCTACACTCGGCTGCCAACGATAATATCCATCCAGAACCACCACAGGAAGGCCAACTTGCTTGCCGTTCACAGGTGACAGAAGTGTCGGAAGCGGAAATTATTTGAAAAGATAATGTTTGAATAGTAATTTTATGGGGGACTGAATACATTGCACCTCTGTGGTGGAGCGGTTAGCGTCGCTGACTGTAACACTTTCACGGGCCTCTCGGGGTTGAGCGTGTGGGTTCGGATCCATGTTGCGGTGGTCGGTCCACAGTCAACCAAGCTGTTCATCTTCTCTTAGGGGTAGGTCGATATAGTGGGTACCTGGCTTAGGCTACGGTATATATGGATGCGTAGATGGAATTAAAGAGATGACCTTGATCAGGGCATTCAGTTACCCGTGCCATTTCATCTAATCTAAGAAAACAAATTCAAAGATTTCAGAAATTTGTCAGGGCGCATTAACATCCGGGACCCGAAACTTTTCAGCTCAGCGCCTACAATTGTTTGGAACACTGTGGAACATCCGTTAGAGGAATTCAGGAATTCTCTGGACAGTCATTCACGAAGTGTACCTAATCAGCTGGATTTCGTCTTGTAATGACCCATAAATACTGTACGGGGAGGGAGTTCTGCTCTCGTGGGACCATGTAGGCTTGTGGGTAACGGAACTCTAGACTTATGAGGCCATATGGGACTGCGGGCCGCCGGAATTGCGCAAAAAAGAAGAGAAAAATAAAAGGAATAAGAAGAGAAGAGGAAGTAGGAAAAGCGGAGAAGAAGAAGAAGAAGAAGAAGAAGAAGAAGAAGAAGACACTTGCCAAATGCTTCTGGTATTATTGTACAGGGGTACCTAGTGACAGCACTAGGATCCCGATTCCTCTACCAAGGAATAAAGTATTGAAACTGAACTGAACTGAAGAAGGAGCAGGAGAAGGGAAAAAAGAGGAAGAAGAAGAGAAGGAAGAAGAAGAAAAAGAGGAAGAGGAAGAAGAAGAAGAAGAAGCAGGAGAAGGAAAAGAAGAAGAGGAAGAAGAAGAAGAAGAAGAAGCAGGAGAAGGAAAAGAAGAAGAAGAAGTTGAAGAAGAAGGAGGAGGAGGAGGAGGAGAAGAGGAAGAAGAAGAAGAAGAAGAAGAAGAAAAGGAAGAAGTATTGTTTGTTTAGATCGTCGGACCCTTGTTTTGGTCCGACACGGGCCCTTGCCTTTGCGGTCCGTCTAGAAGGAGGGGAAGGAGAAGAAGAATAGCAGAGAAACATGTCTCCCCACAGAGGGCATAGTAAAGACATTGGTGTATAAAGAGGTTGTGGCAGTGGTGGTTGAAGAGTTCATTAATCAGACAGTCTTCACACAAACGCTGGGGTGGCAGCCCACAAATCATTGCTGATTTTCACGATGGCCTGGATGGGGCTGCTCTTATTGCGGTCTGTTCGAGCTCGGATGAGCTCGATGAGGCTATGACATCGACCTGCCACTCGGGAACGAGGGATCTATAGTGGCAGGAGGTAACGGTGGCGAGGGTGATGTAGTTGCTTCTCCCCGAACAGTCGTACGAGGTCCTGTCGATGGTTAGAGAGTGTCGGGAGGACCAGTGTGTTAAGCGCGTCTTGACAGATGGTTTAAGAGGGACCGAGGATGACCTTCCATGCCCTTTTCTGTGCCTTTTCTATAAGCTCTGAAGCTTGCTTAAGTCTGATGGACTTCGATGCATCAGGGTAACAGCATTCTCCTTCTACGGGCTGGAGCGCAGCTTCCAGGACATCACATTTACACATCGTAGGTCGCGTCACGCACGTTGGATCGTATATCACGCAGCTCATCTCTTGGTTTACCGATATAGAATAGAAAAGAAAGAGTTCGGATTGTAAACACAGCTCATCTGATCATCTCTAAAGACCGTCAAAAATATCGAGTTGTCATAAAAATGAGAGATTTTATTTTCATTTGTAATTACAGACTCGAATTCGTGAATTATAGCTGAAAAAATATGAATTATTAAGAAATTATCAAAATATTGTTATATTTTGAAGGGGGCAGTTGGCTATCCAGGGATCACTGTTTTATAAAACCGATCAGTGAAAAGTGATGCGTTATAATATTTATTGTCACTGTCCCTTATTTCACCGTCATTCACCTTCTGTTCACTGGACGCCGCCTTGGTCGGTCAGCAGCGGTGGCAGTGTCGGGCTGTGGGTGAGGCTTTGCTAATGTCACTGCTAATAACCACGGGGTCATAATCATCATCTATTTGTATCACACTCACTGCTTTTGTGTCCACTATTCTGTTCTCTCTCTGTGTGTTTGTTCCTTGCTACACATGCATTTTATGTTTTACGGGGGAGGGAGTTGTGTGGTATATCCTCTGTCTCTATGTCAGTACATTCCCCAACCTCACACCATCAGTCACTGCCGAGGACTCGAGCTGAAATGACTTGTGTTACGAAGTATGAAAGGAATGATAGCAAAAAAAAAAAGAAGAAAAGGCAATCAGGTAATATCTCAAGTTTTTTTTTTCACTATTTCAGGGTATTTCAGGGCCCACTATTTCAGGGTATTACAGGGCGCATTGTGACGGACCATCCCCGTAACCAGTTCTAGGCGTGACTGTGTTCAGCAAGGACCCGGCCAGTACCTCCTTAACTTTTACTTCGAGATCTGAATGTGCGTCGCCATTACCCAGACATTTCTGTAATTTCATTTTATGGAAATTTTTCGTGTCATCAAGGAACTTATGATTAGCCTTAATACCTCACATTTATTTGATATATATATATATATATATATATATATATATATATATATATATATATATATATATATATTTTTTT
>JAYMFT010062711.1:0-14850 GCA_038088735.1 Panulirus argus | reverse complement strand
CATATATATATATATATATATATATATATATATGAGAAAGAGAGAGAGAGTGGGAAGTTTCATAAATCTCGGCTTGTCTTGCTGGCCATTACCAGCCATTACCCTGACATTTACAACCTAACATTTTATCGGGATCATCCCACCTTGTGTGTGTGTGTGTGTGTGGGAGGGGCTATTTAATCAGTGGAACTCCCTTCCTTCCTACCCTCCCCCCACCAGCTTCAGTCGACAGTGTTACCTGGTCCAGTGATGTTAACGTCGAGATGCAGCTGGCCTTGTGAGGTCCTTGCCGCGTGGGCTTCTTAGTGAGGGCATCCTGGTAAGGCTGTCCTTGTGATGGCATCCTTATGAGGGCGTCCTGGTGATGCTATCCTACTGGTGGCATCCTGGTGAGGCCATCCTAGGGAGGGCGTCCACTGGCAAGGCTCAGTTGTCACGTACAAGCCTCGTCTTTCCAGCACCTTATCTCTCTTGTGCACTTGGGACCCGCCTGTGTTATTCCCCCGAGCCTTCCAGATTCCAGGACGCCAGTTCCCCTGACGTGCTCTGTCGCGGTACACGCAGGGTACGTTGCTCCTCCTCCCTCCTCCTCCTGCGCCGCCTCCGGCACCATCCTGCATTCTCAACTCTTCTTCTTCCACTTTCCTCCAAGTGTTTATCATTCCGCAGTTTATCATTCTGCTGTGGTTCTTGGTGCCGAGGGCGGCAGCGGACGCAGAGGCGAGGTAGGACCTCCGCAGCAGAGCACAGGTGCGGAACACTACTGCAGAAGCAGCAGCAGTCGTCTGTCTAGTCCAGAAAGGCATTTTCACGTTCGTGTTAGATTGATTTTCTTTTTTCCCTTGGAAAGCGCTCAAGTTTGTTGCAAGTACTACGTGCGGCTAGTTCCCCTGGTACCTTGTTAAAAGGTACCAGGTACTGCTGGATCTCATTCCACGACTACCCTTACTACGGGTACCAGGTACCACTAGCACCCCTATCTAGCCTTGTTATTGGTACCAGGTACTGCTGGTTCCCCTACCATAGGTGGCGGTGGTGAGAGGGCTCGAGGTGAGGGGTAGTGATACGGGTGAGGGAGGGAGCTCCTCGCCTGCCCCACACACACACACTGACACCGGCCGTAACGAGGCACTAAGAGGGTTACTGCCGCACATTACACCAGCAGGCATCACAAGTGGTGCACACACACACACACACACACAGGCAGCCCGGGCCAATGCGGCCCCTCCCGGCTCTATATCATGGCCAAGCCACGCCTATTACCGCCCTCCGACTTACACCAACGTTGAACCTAAACTAATAAATCTAACTAAACCGACAGTAAACAATTAACGCTGGAACAGGACTGGGTACGAGCCTATGAGATCTGATCCATATATCTACACACTACACACGCTCCACACACATACGTGCATACTCGGCCGGGAGGTGACATCGGCCCTAACCCGTCACCAGAGAGTCCCTCGTCAGGAGAACAGTAAAGGAGACAAACTGTCTGATGGCAAATATCAGAATAACAATAAAATATCCGGATGTGAATATATCCAGCGAGCTGTCCACATCTTACATAGGGCCAGAACTAGAATATGCTTCTCAGGTTTAGTCATAGCAACTAAAGAAGCACAAAGAGCTAACAGAGAACATCTAGAAGAGGGCAATAAAATGGTACTTGAAATAAGAAAGATGAGTTACAGGGAAAAGTCTGAGGTTTTAAATCTGCCCAACATGGCAGGGGAAGAGTATGGGAGGACCTGATCACAATCTTCGAGTTTCCAAACCTGACTGACGAAGTGGGCAATGATCAGTTCTTCGAATGATGTATAGACAGAAGAAACAGAGTACATACCATGAAATTATGCAAGGAACTTTTAAAAAAAGATGTAAATAAGTAATTTTGCAGTATAAATGGTGGACGAATGGAAGGTAATACTGCAAGAGGATGTGGTCAATGCAGACAGCATACAGAAGGTGGAAGAATTGCATGGAAGTGGAAAATGTCAAAAGAGATAGGGCTGCACGAGTGTAAAATTCCCTCCCGGTACAGTACAAAAAGAGAAACAGGTAATTAATAACATAGCCACACCTATACGCACACATACATATAACATACAAACATACAATACGTACGAGCATACACATAACCATATGTAATACTGACCTCATACACACACCTACCCCTATTTACAGAACAATAATTTCTAGTTTAAAATTATAGCTATATATTTCCACCCACTGGATATAAACGTATATCTTTATGGCAGTAGTTTTACGGTGAAAAACTTTGCAAGGACATAAAACTTGACCTCAGGTTCACTGCTGCCATACACGGCACCTGGTGCTCGTGAGGAGCGCCCCCACCATGTTTCCCTACACGTCATAAAGGTGGTCTTCAGTGTTAACAACAACGGTAGCCAAGCCGTGGCCACAATAGCAATAGACTGTGTTTGTCCGACGAGTAGGAGATACACACTGTGTCGTCCCGCGGGGCTTTGCCTTGGGGCCGATCCTCCTCTTGATTTATGTAAACAACTTGCCCCAGGAGCTCGGGTCATACTTGAATAAGTTTGCAGATGATGCTATAACCATGAAAGAAATAATACGTCCTCAGGCTGTGACAACATACAGACAACGACTCCCTACAGTAATGGTTAGATGAACGGTTGATAAAACTCTGGCCATGTGTTGGAGACAGAAAGCAGTGACACTGTGCAAATCCAGGAATCTGACGAAGTAGCCAGTCTGTCACCTGAACATGACATGAGAGGAACTGTCAGTGAAGGATTCTATATACTGGTGAATGTTAGAATATGATGAAGGAAGTTCAAGCGACATTTACAGAGTATATCAGACCTATATCACACTATGCTAAAGAACTGACTCAAGAAGACATACAGGACTGGGCCAACTGGTGAGGAAAGCACAAGCAAAGCACAAGGTGTGCATGAAAGAGAAAAGGTGTGTTAAAAATGTCGTCAGCCACAACTTGTCTACGATGGAAGAAAGGACAAGAGGCAGGCTGGATTACAATCTCCTCATTCCTCCGATAACCTGACGGCGAAAACATGGAACGGATCACTGAGGCGGGATGAACAAGACTAGAGCACAACAGGTCGCTGAGCATGAGCAGAAGAGTCAGAAGAGCAATAACGAAATTCCATGAACAACAGAGCAGTACGTGGGAGGAACATCGTGAGGAAAGTAATAGTCAAGTTGTACATGAAGGGAACGACTTAAAATGGTAGTAGCAAAGTAGTAAACTGTCTTAAGTACTTATCAGATTAGGTGCTTACTGTGCTGCACACACCGGACTGTTACGCAGATATGCCTGGCCATGCACCGTCATATCCATACCTGTTACTCAAACACACATTATCATAACTGCTGCCCCTCAACCCAAGGCCGCGCTAACATCATCAGGCTGAGGAGACCAGGCCCCTGCTCTCTACCGTCCGTCCTCTCTCCCTCATCCTCTCCCACATACTTCATATTCCACACAGCCTTTCTCTACTGTATTCCCACGTCGCCTCTGGCCACCACTCCACTCTCCACATTCCCCAGACCTCCACTCTCAAAGCTCCATACTCTTTACACTCCCCAGTCCTCTCCCCTCCCAGCTCTACTACTCTCTACAATCCCAGACCTCAACTCTTCCCCGCTATACCACTCTCTCTACACTCCCCAGATTTGAACCCTCCCTCCTGTACCACCCGGTACACTCCCTACACCTCACCTCTCCCCTCTGAAGCACCAGCCTCAATCACCCCCCTAATCTCCAATTTCCTCTCCCTACCTTACACTTCCCTCTCACCTGCCCAACCGTCACCCTGCCAGCTTCCGATTCCCAACCAACCACCCCTGCAGGCCTCTCCTCCTGAACTACCTCCCTGCCAGCCTCCCCTGCCCCCCACCACCCTGCCAGCCGGGTGAGGGGCCCCTCCCCTGCCACACACGCCTCACCACCATCATCGCAAGGAACCAATAGCCCCGACCAGTCCACCTAACTGCTTATATTACCCTACCCTTCCCTCTCACCTGACACTCCCCTCCGCTCTCCCTGGTACATATAAAGAGAATGTGTGAGTGATGGGAGGCGGGTTTAGCAGAGAGGGCGAGACTCAGATTTTTTTTTCTTTAGCGTCACCAACCCTTCGTCAGGGCCGTTCCCCAAAGACCCCAGTGCTGCTGGAGAAGTTGTTGAAGATGTGGTTGTTGGGAAGGCCGAAGGCGGCCCTCGTCAACATCCGCCCCAACGCCCACCTTACCATTAAACATTCCCAGGTGGATACGAAGGATGGCTCCAGAGTTATACATTCTGTAAGGCCAACCTCAGCCCTTCCACCAGACGTGCCCCTTAAATGTTCAGTCGAGAGATAAATTAAACATTTCTTTGAGGTGAGTGGGGAGGGGGCGGGGTGCTGAGTGCCGGGTGGGGGGGGGGGAGGGGACACATAAAGGTGGCGTGTCAGGAGGAGGAGGAGGAGAAGGAGGAGGAGGGGAGGGGGTGGAGTGAAGGTCTTGGTCATGGAGGGCGAGAGGAGGTACGTGCCCTCCAGGGAGTAACTGTGTGGAGGGAACCACGGCACCGCAACCTGTTGGAGGGAAGGTCTCGGCCATGGAGGGCGCATGCCCTCCTGAGAGTTAGCGTAGAGGGAACACACCATACCACACTGCTGCAAGGGGAGGTCTAGTGATTACATCAACACACAGTACACTTCCTGGCACCAAAACCAATTCGCTCATAAATACACCTTATGAGGGAAGACCTCAAATTATTTTCTCTTGAGGAATGTGCAGACTCCCAGGAGGTTTAATAAGAGGTTTCCAGAAAAATATATAATTTCCGACATCATATCACACGACAATTTCCTCATACACAGATTCAACGACCAGAAATGAACGTTTGAAGTTAAAAAACGAAGACGTAAGACTAACATGGGCAAAATATTTCCAGTGGTTGAGATGCTGAACACAGGAACAGACTACCATCAGGCGCTGTCAATGGAAGGTCTATCAATACACTTATATTACGGCCAGTAAAATACTTTAGTGATATCAGTTACCAGTAAATAAGCCTCTTGAAGAGGACACAACACAGACTTGAATACTTAACAAATTATCTTAACATCCTTTTCCTATTCAGACCTGAGCCTTGTCCTGGAATATTCCCGAAGAAGCTGGAGAGCAGAGTAATACTCATCTTCACACTTTCCTAAAAACTTCCCAGGGCAGAATACCCTCTGCATACTACACTGCCGCTTCTTCTCAAATATTTGGCTGCCGGCTGTTGTGCCGGAGGGAGCGGTGGGAAGGAGGAGCCTTTTGCTTTAGCGTCCTGTCTCTAACACTAGTAACATAAGGAACTCAGGATACGAGTCCTGTCCTTCAGCAGACAACCTCACCGCTGACCGTCATGTCTCCTGCTATCCCTCCTCCTTGTGTATAACACCGTCCTCTACTGTTTCCCTCGGGGTAGGGCTGCAGGAGACGTCGCCCTTGCCACACACCACAGTGTCCCCTCGTTACCCCGCGTGTGAGGGGAAATTTACCTAAAAATGAAGTGCTTAATCGTCTTGAGAGAGCCATTGTAATCTGGGCGCCCTGTCCCCTCCCAGCTGATGCTGGGCCATTCTTCCCTGCCGCCGATAACTTTATTGCTCCCTCCCCGTCCTATCCTCCTCCCTCCCCCTGTCTCCCCCACGCTGAGAATCCCGGGGAGGAGCTACACACGCCCCCAATCTCCGAGAGCATCTGTTGGCTCCCCAGTTTCCACCCCGCCCGTGTTTAGAATCCTGAGGAGGAGATGCTGGGCACGCCCCCAGGCTACAATGGCATCTGGTGGCTACCCAGATCCGCCGGCTCTCACCAGTAGCGCCCCGGGGAGAACACAGACACAGAACACACAAACACACAATCACACACAAAAGCACACACACACACAAAACACACACACACACACACACACACACACACACACACACGTACTCATGGACATACACACACACACACACACGTACTCACGCACGTTGGCTTCCTGCGCCGTGTTCCTTCCCTCAAGCACTCCTTCAGCCCACCCTCCCCATGTGTTTACCCTTGAGATTCTATCATTATGAAAGAGAAGTCTCCCCTCCACACACACAGGCGCACACACAACAGATGTTGCTGCTTGTTCCTCCGCTAGTGAAGCCATTCACCGCAGGAGTTAGGGAGCCGGCAGACAATATATACTGCTGGCCGCCAGCGCCAACACCAACACCAGGGCACCCCAGCTGCTCCCACTCCCGTAATCATTTCCCATCAACTATCCCCGCAACCCCCAGCTCTATCCCTATTCGGTGCCTGGTGTTCTTCACGTGGGCCGGCCAGGGAGGGGAGGTAAGGTACGGTAAGGTAAGGTAAGGTAAGGTAAGGTAAGGTAAGGTAAGGTAAGGTAAGGTAAGGTAGGGTAGGGTAAAGTAAGGAAAGGTAAGGTAAGGGAGGGTAAGGTTAGGTTAGGTAAGGTAAGGTAAGGTAAGGTAAGGTAAGGTAAGGTAAGGTATGGTTGGACAGGGCAGGGCAGGGCAGGTGAAGAGGTCTGAATTCAGTGATTAGGGTAGACTTGGGTAGGGAGGCCAAGGGTAGGGCTGCGGTTCGCCATTGGAGGGAACCACACATGGTGGCGAAGACCCCGTGACTACGTGGTGTGAACACCCTGCAAACCTTCCCTGCCAACACCAGCCTCCCTCCAACCCCCTGCCAACAGCCCAAAGCGGCCTCCGTCCAGCCCCCTGCCAACAGCAGCCTCTCTCCAACCCCCTGCCAACAGCCGGCGGCAGCCTCCCTGCCACCGTCATAAGGTTCCCCGTTCAACCCATCTTTCCTGGCCATTCCTTACGACCCCCCCCCCCTTGCACCCACCACACTCCCTCTCCCACGGTGAGACACAGAGGCCATCCTACCCGGCCAGCTACACACTGCTGAAGCAAGGAAGGAAGAGGCGAGGAGCAGTGATGGAAGGGACGGGAGCGAAGGAAGAGGCGGGGCAGTGATGGGAGGGACACTCTAGCCAAAGGATGACACGGTGCAGTGAAGATGGAGTGGGTGAGAGGAGTGCAGTGAACGCAGAGGCAAAGACTAAAGGGGTAGTCCAATGAAAGAAGGGACTGTGAATGAAAGAAAGGCAGGGAAAAAAAAAAAGGAAGAACGTCTGGTGAAGAAGACACAGTACATTGAAGGAAATGAAGGAATGAAGGCACTCGTCACCTCCACCTGAGCAGGTGGATGGCGGCCTGGCCCACAGATGGGACACAAGGTGGGGTAGTGAATGGGAAAGCGTCCGTCTGTCTTTATGTGACAAGCGACGTATCAACAGCTCAGCACTGGGCACCTTATTCTTCATTACCTGTGTAGATAACTCATCAGAATAAACGTCAAAATCTACCGATAATGCGATACTAGGAAACAATCCAGCCAAAGGAACACGGCCGAACGATTCACACTGATATGGGCAAACTGATAACACACTGCTACATTTCAGAGCCTAGAAACATAAACTATAAAAGGAAGAATAAAATATTCATTCTTCACACCGCCCTGGTCGAACCTCATTTGGAATGCAATGTTCAGTAGCGGTCAGCAGACTTCTACCAAGACGGAGAAAAACTATAGCAAATTTAAGGAAGAGCAACAAAACTAATCTCTTGCTCAGATATAAGCCTTATGAAGAAAGAGAGCTCTAAAATCATCTCTTAAAAAGCGCAAACTCCGACATTCGGGGGAAGTCTTAAAAATACAAAATAATTTCGACGACATAAGACAATTTCTTGACACTGGATAAAGATTCAACGACCAGAAATAACGGGTTAAAATTCAGAAGAATGAAATGTAGTAACAGCGTAGGCAAAGATTTGTTCTTTTTCAGCCGTAATTGTAGAACACTGTAATAAATTACAATCATATGTCGATGCGATGACTATCAGTATATTGAAATCTAAGCTTGACAAATACTTCAAGGATGAGAACGAAAAGAGAGAACACCGTTAAACATCCGGGGCCCAAGACTCTCCAACGCCTTGCCACCTACCGCCAGAAACAGCATTGGATGCGCGGCAGACAAATTCAAGAGTGCACTGGACAGGTGCCCACAAAGTGCACCAGACCAGCCAGGCTGTGGGGGGAGGTCTATGTGGGCCAGAGGGCTGCGGCTTCCGACATCTTGGTCGACCAACGACCCAACCCAGTGGCCTGGGTCCAGCCCGGGCTGTAGGGGCTATGTTGGCCAGGGCCCAGCTTGAGGCTGTTGGGAAGAAGAACCCAGAAGGCTCCACAAGGTATCCACAAGGAGTAAATACGCCAATTCAAGAAGGAAAGGACATTTAAATTTCTTGTCTCAAAAAAAAAAAAAAAAAAAAAAAAAAAAAAAAAATCAATATTTTACCAAGTGTCAGCTTTGAGCCTCCTCTATATCAAAACCCGATGCACTTACAGTACGGAACTTTTCCTGTTCACACTTTCCTATACAATATTTATGGCAGTATATTCTCTCTATAATACATTATTATTTTTCCGCTTTTTTTTTTTTTTCCTAACAGCTGCTGTGCCGGAGGGGGTGGTGGGTGGGGAGGTATCTTCTGTTCTACGGTCCTGTGTCTACCACCAAGAGGACGAGGACCTGAGAACACCCCTACTACTGTCCTCCCGCATATAAAAACGGTCGTGGACCATTAGGTTTTCCGTTATCAGTCTTCCCTTTGAATCTCTCCCGCAATTCCACCCCACTTATTCCTCCACCCCACCCGCTCCTCTATCTTCTCCCCCCTTCCCTCTCCCAACTGCCCAGCATCTGCACCCCCGCTACTTGAGACAACGTGAGAAGTGTGTCAGTGACAAGTGTGCTACTTTAAGCGTAAACAAAGGTGGGGTGGCGGGAGTCAAGTGCGGATCAAAGTGGGGCCCGTAATAGCGCGGGGCCCACGTGCCTCCCTCCCGCCTACGATAGTCACTCCGCCGGGTAAATAGCACCTCCGCCAGAGCCCAGCATATTGTTCTAATTACGGCTGCAAGACGGGAGGGATGGGTTGGTAGGGGCTGGGGAGCCAGCCCGCCATTCATTATGACCTGGGGGGAGGAGGAGGAGGAGGGGGCTGCTGGCTGCCTTGCCTCGCCTGCCCCCTAGTCCCCCAAGCCACCTCAGCCCAAGCACCCCTTCCCCTCCCTCACCCTGGCGCTGCAGAGGCCCGACCACACGGGGACAGATACTGATTATTAGGGGGGCAGACTATAACACCAGCGCCCCTGGTGGAGGAAATTGAAGACACCACCAGCCTGGCACGTCAGGAGGGAAGCCACGACCCCGTGTCCTACGGAGCACTGTGCCCTGGGGTCAACCAACAGATAACCCTCCCTTACAGTCATAAGGAACACTATACTCGAGGCACACACACCTGTAAGGAACACCAGTGGAAAATGACGACTTCCACACCTGTTCTACTGACACATGTATATCACAAGGTAATGTGTGACATATCCAATACAAGGAGTCATATTTACATAACAGGGTTATGTGTAACATACCCAATACAGGGAGTGGTTGTAATGTTCCATATGTGTACCTCAGTAAGTGTCTAGGTCCCCAGGTAACGGGAGCGAGGGAGAAGAGCCACACATATTGATTCTCAGACCTGCGTCTTCAATAGCAGATAGAGGTGACGCTACCTCTAATGACCCAGGTACTCTTGATGTGTGTGTGTGTGTGTGTGTGTGTGTGTGTGTGTGTGTGTGTGTCGATGTACTCTGTAAACAATCCAGCACGGCCAAGACCCAGCCTACTTGTGTAGTTTACGAGTACAAAAGGTCATTGCCCACTAACTACCATCCCCGTCATGGCATCAGAGGTCACGCCATTATACCCAAAGGGTTGTACCGTTCTGATCAAGGATCGCACAGTCATACTTAAGGCTCGTAACGTTATACTCGTGTCGTATCGTCGTACTCAAGGATCGTACAGTCAAATTCAAGGAACGTGCCGTCGTCCTCAGGGGGTAGTATTACAGAAGAGCTGGGGAGGAACAAGAACCACGAATCCCCAGATAACTCCCAGAGGGGATCCCCCACACATCCAACCCCAAAGAAAATATAATTACTGAACATGAATGCTGTTCGAGGAAGCGCAGGGCCCCCCCGCAAAATCTCATATCCCCAGAGAAATATATGGCGTATAATTTCTCGGGTCAGCCCAGAGATAAAAATATATTGGGTAATATCTCTGGGCGGGAAATACTCTCTCCTGAAAGGTGGGCTATCCTATTAGCCAGAAGCCATGGCTCGCTATACAGACGTGGGCTCCCTCGCTGACTTCACCGCAAAGGGCTGAGGTCTCGTTGGCTTCACCCTCGAGAGCTGGGGTCTCGTTGACTTCACCCCCGAAGGCTGAGGTCTCGTTGACTTTGTCCCAGTGGGTTGAGGTCTCGTTGACTTCATCCCCACAGGCTAAGATCTCGTTAACTTCATTCCCACGGGTTAAAATCTCGCTGACTTCATTCTCGTGGTCGGAGACCTCATTGACTTCACTCCAGTGGGCGGAGGCACTGGCCCACGTGAGATCCGAACAGGACGACCGTGAACAAAGAACAGAGAACGCGACAGCAGAATCGAACATGAACGATAACAATGAACAAAACTGGACGGAAGAACACCTGGTAACAAGGAGGACAGGAGCAGATCTGGGCCAGTAAATAACATCAACACATGAGGCAACATGGCCAACAAAGAACGTGTCCCAACAACTCTACCAAACTATTTTCCAACAATTTACTGGGCCTAAGTTTATTTTTAAAGGTCGCACTGTACCCTGCCGGGGATAAGGTAAGTTTTTTTTATCGTTCTTAATTGGATATATTTAGGGGCGAGTGCGGGGGATGTGCACGACAAGGAGAGGTGGCGTTCACAATGGAGCTCCACCACAGATGACGTTCAGAATGGAACTCCACCACAGGAGGCGTTCTTAAAGAAACTGAAACACAGTTTGAAGATACGCCAGAGGGAAGAGTCGAGTGAAGAGATACGACAGAGGACGTAAAACTGAATATTCTCGCTCAAATGAGTTACAAGAGAGTTTAGTTTAAGGACATATGACGATGGTTTTGACTAGAAACAGATTATGCAAGTAAAGTTAACTCATCAGCCAACCACTGGAAATGAAATACAAAATTATCATTGAAATGAACATGAAGGAAATGATGTAACAATATCACCCCTTGAACACGATGGTACGACCATTAAGCACGACGGTACGACCCCTGAACATGAGGGTACAATACTTGAGCACTACAGTACGATCCTTGAGCACGATGGTACGACTCCTGAGCACAAAGGTAATATTACTGAGCACGATGGTACGATCCTTCAGCACATTATGGTACGATTCTTGAGAATTGTGGTACGATCTCTGAGCATGATGGCACGGTCGTCTGAACACGATGATACGATCCTTGAGCTAGATCAGTACACACCTTGGATATGACGGCCTGACCTTTCACACGACCCACAATGCCTGGGAGAGGGGTGGGGCCTCCGACAGAGCCTGGCCGAGGAGTGGGACGGGGTGGAACAGGGAACTGCGGACACTGGTCTCCCCCAGTGTCCAGAGCCTGGGTGACCTCTTGAAGGATGCCTAACCACCTATGCCCTGGCCTCGTTATACCTAATCCCCCGCCTTGTGAGCCATCACGCGTCCGCTCGACCTCTACACACACACACACCGTGTAATCCCATCATAAAGGTCAATTGCCCTCAGACTGAATCAACACAAGTGACCTGAGGTTAACCCTGGCTTGTTCGCCTTCCATCTGTCCATCTTCCCACCACCACAATCACAATACCAGTGAGATGATGACTGGCCTGACGACTGAAATTACTGAGGCTTGCTGCCCCTGGAGCACAAGCGGAGGAGGTATATTATAATTCACACTTGGAACATCTTGGAAGCCTAGGTTCTCGGCTGGCGTGAGAGGCATGGAAGACCGTAAACTATCACCACTAAAATCAAAAGGTGCAATATGCTCACTGGAAGAGAGCACCGTAAACATCCAGGGCCCAGAACTGTTTAATACACTGACCACGTCTATCATAAACTTTATGAACTACAAAGTGGGAAGCTTAAAATGGCCTTGGATAAGTATTTACGGAGTGTACCACACCAGCCGCAATGTGGTGGTTACGTAAGACTTACGGGTTGCGATCTTTGACAGCCTGACTGAGCAGAGAAGCAACACGATAGGTTGGTCTCAACCCGAACTTTAGGTAGGAGAAGACCTGCGAAGCCATTGCAAGGTATACTGAGGCCACGTAAAGCGTTGTGGTCAGCGCCCTGAGAACTACCAGTAGTGAAACCCGGGTGTACGGGTCCCAAGACTTGTTACACCAGTGGTGCAGCTGACATCACCCACCTGCCTGTCATTCCATTCCATCCCTGTTATCCCGTCCGTCTATCCCACCCACATATCCCATTACACAGTCCACCCACCGTGGCCAACCATCCCAGGGTGTCACTTGACCACAACTGGATACCTCACTCACTCAGTCATCAATCACTGAAAAGCTTTGAGTCTTCTCTCGGACAAAGTCCTTACAACCAAGCTATGACCTCACCACCGGCTATCACCATACAGGCAGCATAACTGTCCTCACTACCACATCTGAGGCAATCACCACTACCCCAGGGCAACTCGGGAGAGCCACAGACCCGTCCTCTCTACACCTGCGGCGTTCGTCACTACCTATGACGCTTAGGGCGGGCCATAGCCTCCCTGCCTCATATAACAGTCGATATCTCACTCGCTGGAACTAGGCTAATGTGAGACTCTTCTCATACGTGCCACCTGCTCTCACTGTATGCACGTCTTGTGTCCAGAATTGTCCCTGGACGCTTCTTGATGTCATCTCCTCTCGGCTGTGATAACGGTGACGCTTACTAACGTATATGTGCTGAAAATACATTAAGCGCTTCCAGTCAGATGACAGTGTTACTGCGGAGCGAGAATTCCACCACGAAACGACTCGAGTGTATTAAATAAATTAACATCATGCCGTTCAGTTGTGCCTGAAATCCACAGCACTTAGGAGACATTAGCAAAATAAATACAATATATAATTAAGTGTTCAACACTGTCATAATATTATCGTTGTTGTACGACTGATATCTTTGTTGTGGGGGATAGTGTCCGTCTTGCCACGGTAAGGGCAAGCGGTAGCTGGGCAGTTTAACCCGAGGCGGCAACAGGACAAACGGCAGTTTGGGTCCTGCTGAGCTAAAGTTTAACTGGCAAAAGTTTTTCCCTTCTGACGCTGGAGAGGGAAGGAGGGGAGGTGGGTACCGCTGGTGCCGGCCACAATCCTCCCCTCGTTAGGCTGCCACTCACGCCTGCACCAGAGGGTTGAACTGCGATCCTCGAGTTCTGATCCCGTTTGGAGCAGCTTGGATCCGGCGCGTTCTCCTCAGCGGTGCTGAGGTTAGTTACGGCAATGGCCACCACTCGAGGACCCCTAACGAGGCTTTGTTGGGATGCGGGAGCTGGCGACACCTGAGGACGGACGGGGGACACCTAAACCAGTCGGAGGGAGAGGAGAACGGAAGGGCAGAGAGAGAGAGAGAGAGAGAGAGAGAGAAAGAGGAAGGCACATTTTGTCTAGACCACTCTGGGGAGATCCAGGCTGCGCCGAGTCGGGCTGCTGAGTTGGAACGTTGGTCGACCAAGCTGTTGGAAGCCGCTGCCAGGATGACCAGGTTGCCTCCAGAGGCTGGATGATCTAGTAAACTCTGCATGTATACATGCGTGGAGGGCGCGGTACGGCAGTGGACTACAATATCTGGTGCAGAGGAGAGCTATGGACTGTTACTCACCATAGTATATGCTAAATTGCTCAAACATCTTTAGCTTTTCCTCGAATAATTACCTGGCGTAGTCATCAGCAATGGCAGTTCCTACGAAGAGTTCTTCAACCCAGTGTAAGTTATTATCACCTGATGTTTATCATTTCAAGAAAATAGTGTACACATTACGATTGTATTTTCTTCCTGTTAAATACTTGACAAGAACATACTTATCTTGCGGTATGATGTCTCTTATGTAAATTAATTGTATGTTTAATTGGGTTTCAAATATATCCTAAAGAACATGTTGGTCGAAAGGATTATTTACGCCTGGTAACAATCCTTCACAAGGATTGTACGCATGGCAGCGGGTGATGAGGTCTGGTCTCAGCTGATATGACAAACACACTATATACAGCCTACAGCTTACGGCTCAGCCGGAGAGTAAAGCTCCACAGTCTCACACTGTGACCAACACAGTCATGTTACTCACCTCGGCACAGTCAACCTGTCATCGTGTTACTGAGGAAGAGTAATAAAGGCCTGTGACCTGGCGGTCGCTCGCTGGGTTATGAGCAGGTTCGTAACAGAGCTGGACCCGAACCCAACCAACACACTGCTTCAGTAGGGTCCTCCAGCGATCCTGTCCACAGCACCACACTGCTGTGCCCAACACTCCTTCCCACTGCTGGTGCCAACCAACTGACCTACAGTATCGTCTGGTATGGGTCCAACACCTCTCTCCACCACAACCCTCCACACCTGCACCAATCTCCACCACTACCCTCCACACCTGCACCCATCACCACTACCCTCCACACCTGCACCTCTCTCCACCACTACCCTCCACACCTGCACCACCCTCCACCACTACGCTCCACACCTGCACCCACCTCCACCACTACCCTCCACACCTGCACCTCTCTCCACCAATACCCTCCACACCTGAATCTCTCTCCACCACTACCCTCCACACCTGAATCTCTTACCACCACTACCCTCCA
>JAYMFT010062700.1:0-14850 GCA_038088735.1 Panulirus argus | reverse complement strand
AATATCAGGAGAGATTGAGTGTAGAATGGCAAAAGGTGAGAGCAAATGAAGTGAGGGGAGTGGGTAAGGAATGGGATTATTTAGGGAAGCAGTGATGGCATGTACAAGAGATGCATGTGACATCAGAAATTAGGGAGGTGGGCAGATTAGGAAGGGTTGTGAGTGGTGGGATGAAGAAGTAAAGTTGTTGGTGAAAGAGAAAAGAGGCGTTTGGACGATACTTACAAGGAAGGAGTGCAAAAGACTCGGAGATGTATAAGAGAATGCTGCAGGAGGTCAAAAGGAAGGTACAAAGGCTGAAAAAGAGGGCAAATGAGAGCTGGGGTGAGAGAGTATCGTTAAACGTTTTAGGGAGAATAAAAAGATGTTTTGGAAGGAGGTAAATATTGTGTAAAAGACAAGAGAACAAATAGGAACATCAGTCAAGGGGGCAAGGGAAGAAGTGATAACAGGTAGTGATGGAGTGAAGACGGGATCGAGTGAGTATTTTGAAGGACTGTTGAATGTGTTTCATGATACATTGGCAGATGTAGGGTGTATTGGTCGGGGTGGTGTGCGAAGTGAGAGGGTCAGGAAGAGTAGTTTGGTGGAGAGAGAGGAGGCGGTGAAAGCCTTGCGTGAAGATGAAATCCAGCAAGGCAGCGGGATTGGATTGTACTACAGTTGAATTTATTAAGAAAGAGGGTGATTGTGTTGTTGATTGGCTGGCAAGAATATTTAATGTATATATGGATCATGGTGAAGTGCCTGATGAATGCATGTATAGTGCCACTATACAAAGGCAAAGGGGTTAAAGGCGAATGTTCAGATTACAGAGTTATAAATTTGTTGAGCATTTCTGGAAAACTGTATGGGAGGGTATTGGTTGAGAGTGTGAAGGCATATACAGATCATGAGATTGGGGAGGAGCAGTGTGGTTTTAGAAGTGGATTTTAAAAGCATGTGCTATATCAGTCAGATGCACAGAATCCTAAACCACCTAATCTAACAGGCATGGCTTCCTAATTCCACTGGAAGTCAACTATCTGAAAGAACAAGGTCTTCCTTAATACAACGTTCAGCATCTCGTCATATTTCCCCGGGTCTGGCACTGCTGAAGGTTAGTGAAGCCCTCAAGATGTTGGTTAATCTCCATATTAAACGCCTGTTAAGGTGTAGGCAGGAGTCGTGGTCATTTACAATACTCATCCAACCTTTCGTCCCGTTTATCTAAAATGATATCACCGACCCTAAAACCAAATGAAACATAGAATAGGATTTGGTCATCTGGCTGAAAGTTGCAACTCCTGGAAGTATTCTGGATATCCTGTCGGAAACCACTGGCGCGGAGGTAATAATTTCATGTTAGGGAAATACTTAAGGAAGAGAGACCCACATGATCCCTGAAGGTCTTTCATGAGAAGGAAGACGGCAGACGGGAACTCCGCAGTGCCTGCCAAGGTGTCATCATCCCAGAGTCAAACATTTAGCTCACTAGACAAGGTGTCTGCGATAACTTCGGAAGCAAAGTAAAATAGAAGAGATGCAGAGGGGTCAGTTCACCATGGTGGATCCCTTCGGCTGAACTAGTCTCCTACTGACCAAAAAGCATTTGGTGATACATTTGAGCACATGAGAAGCAAGAAGAAGGAGGGAAGAGAAATAAAACCGTACTTCCCTAATGAGAGTGTGTCTCTTCTCACAAAGTTAAACACATTCATGAAATCTAATTTGACCAAGGCTTTATCACGGGCGAGGTTATGAACGTAGACTGGCGCAGCGGGGGCTGCTGCTTCACAACCCAGTGGGACGCCTCAGCCAAGTTGCTTTAGTCTCTGCGAGGTTGCTGCCTAACCGCTGACACTTTTGACAGCCCGCCTGTCTACCAGTCGGCGTAGGAAGGATGTTGCTTACGGCCTCGGTCTGATGTCACCATCTTTCTTGTTTGATTCGCAGGGGGAAGCGCTGAGGAAAATGGGTGGGGAAGTCTGATGGGCGGTGGAATCTCGCCTGGAAAACAAACTCTAACAAATTTGGTGCGAACGAACAGAACGTTCCAGGCGACCGGACCCGTATCAAGACTGATCGTATCCTTTATTTGTTAAGGTCTTGCACGTGTGGATCCTCTTGCGGACCCAGATAGAAGGGATAGGACTGCCTTTTATAAACCCGCTGGATTGCTGGAAGGTAAACGTCTGGGGGAGATGGTTTGTGCAAACGGGCAGTTATCATCATCGCTGGCTGCAAGCCATTGGTGCTGCTCTCGGCGAGCTTGAGTCGTGGTGTATTCTATGTCCACACTGGTGGCAATTCTCATGGGACCGATGGTGTAGCCTTCTTCTATATCACTGTTCAAAAATCAACATCAGTGTGGTCGGGAGACGCTAATTTTGTGACTATCTTGACGAAAAATTCCTGCATTATTGAAGAAAGCGAATAGAAAAGAAAAGAAGAAAAAAAAAACTCACAACTCTCGTATCTTCTTTGATGGTTCTGTAATTCCACGCCTTGGCTCAATGAACATACTTGGTATTACCGTAGAATCTAGTCTTTCATGGAAACCTCACATTTTGGGAATAGCTAAGTCTGCCTCTAAGAAACTGGGTGTCCTGTTTAGATGTAACTTTTTCTCTTCTAAACAGTTGCTCCGTTTATACAAGGGATCGATTCGTCGTTGTTTGGAGTACTGCTCCTACATTTTGGGTGGTTCTAGCTCTGTTTCCTTACTTGACAGAGTTGAGTCGAAAGCGATCCGACTTCTAAACAGTTCCAGGCTAACTTCCAAACTTGACCCCCTTGCCCTATGCCGCAATGTGGCTCACTTTCCCTTTTCTCTAGGTATTATTTTGGTTTTTGCTCCCAAGAGCTGGCTGCTTGTGTGCCTCCACCACTAGATACACCACGGAATACTCGGCAAGCTGCTGCGTCACATAATTATTGTGTGGCCATCGGCAACTCAAGGGCGTGCCGTTTTAATAAATGCTTCTTTCCCTGCACGTTGAACCTTTTCATGTCTTTCCCAATAACTATGACCTGGCTCTTTTCAAGAGAGAGGTTTTTCAATTATTCAAAAATTAGTAAATGCTTTCCCTGTCTTTTTTTTTTCCTTTCTCATTCCCTTATATTTCAATTAGTGCCCGGCCTTGATATGGACTTTTGTCCGTGACTGGAGCCTTCATTGCAGATTTTTTTATTTATGTACCTGCATGGCAGAGCGTTTCTTCCATGTACGTGTATGGCAAAGATTTTCTTACATGTACCAGCCTGGCAGAGTGTTTCATGTATGTATCTGTATAGCAGAGTGTTTTTCTTATATATATCTGCATGGTAGCGTGTTTTTTACGTGCACTTGCATGGCAGATTCTTTCTTACATTTACCTCTAGGGAAGAGCGTCCTTAACTGTACCAGTATGGCAGACTTCTCTTACAAGAACCCTCATGGCACAGTGTTTCTTACATGTTCCTGCAAGGTAAACTATATTTTACATGCAACTGTATGGCACAATGTTTCTTTACTGTACATGCATGCCAGAGTGTTTCTTATATATACCTGAATGGCAGATTGTTTCTTATATGTACCTACATGGCAGTGTCATTCTTATAGATATCTACATTGTAGAGTGTTTCTTACATCCACCTGCATTGCAGTGTGTTTCTTACATGAACCTGATTTCAGAGTATTTCTTACATATACCTGCATGGCAGATATTTTTATATGTACACTCATGGCAGAGTGTTTTTTACATATACCTGCACGGCATATTGTCTTTTATGTGTTCATATATGGCAAGGTGTTTCTTATATGTAACTGCATGGCAGAGTGATTTTCACATACACCTGCATGGCAGCGCTTCATATATTAACCTGCATGGCAGAGTTCTTCATACAGTTACCTGTATTGCAAAGTGTTTCTCATAAGTGTCTGCATGGCAGAGTATTTTGTGTATGTACTCTCATGGCAGTGTGTTTTTACATATAACTGCAGAGCATATTGTCTTTTATATGTACCTATATGATAGGGTTTTTCTCATATATACCTACATGGCAGAATGTTTCCTATATGTACCTGCACAGCAGTGTGTTTCTTATATGTGAATGCATGGTAGAGTGTTTCTTATATGTACCTGCATGGCACAGTGTTTCTTGCATTTACCAGGGTGGCAGACTGCTTCTTCGTGTACCGGTATATCAAAGTGTTTTTTATATGTGCCTGCATGGCAGTGTTTCTTCCATGTACCTTCATGGCACAGTGTTTCTTAGATGTATCTGCATGGTGAGTGTTTCTTATTTATACCTACATGGGAGAAGTGTTTCTTACATGTACCTGCATGGCAGAGTGTTTCCTACATGTAACTACATGGCAGATTGTTTCTCATATGTACCTATATGTCAAGGAGTTTTCTTAAGTTTACCTGCAAGGCAGAGTATTTTTCATATGTACATACATGGCAGAGTGTTTCTTACAGTACCTGAGTGGCAGATTGTCTCTTATATATACTTGCATGGTAGAGTGTTTCTTACATCGACATACATGGCAGTGTGTTTCTTACATAAATCTGATTATTATAGTTTTTCTTACATATATCTGTATGAGAAATTGTCTTTTACATGTACATGTATGGCTGGATGTGTCTTATATGTAACTGCATGGCAGAGTGATTTTTACATGCTCTTGCATGGCAGCGTTTCATATATGGACCTGCATGGCAGAGTGCTTCATACAGGTACCTGCATTGCAAAGTGCTCCTCATAAGTGCCTGCATGGCAGAGTGTTTTACAGGTGGTGTTGACAGAATGTTTCTTACGTTTACATGCATGGCAAAGTGTTTCCCATACGTACCTGCATGGCAGAGTGTTCTCTGAATATACCTGCAGGGCAGTGCGTTTCTTGAATATACCTGTATGGCAAAGAGTTTCTTACATGTACCAGCCTGACTGAGTGTTTCATATATGTTCCTGCATAGCAGACTATTTCTTATATGTACATGCATTGTAATGTGTTCCCTATGTGCACCTGCAAGGCAGACTGTTTTTACATTTACAGACATGGCAGAGCGTCCTTACATTTACCAGCATGGCAGAGTTCTTCTTACAAGAACATTCATTGTATAGTGTTTCTTACATATTCCTACATAGTAAACAGTTTTTTACATGCACCTGCATGTTAAAATGTTTCTCTTATGTACCTGCAAGCCAGAGTGTTTCTTGTATGTACCTGATCGGCAGATTGTTTCTTATCTGTACCTTCATGGCAGAGTGTTTCTTGTACTTACTTGCGAGTCAGAGAGTTTCTTACATGCACCTGCTTGGGAGAGATCTTACTATATACATCTGCATGACATGATGTTTTCTACATATGCCTGCATGGCAGAGTGTTTCTCACAGTACCTGTAGTGCAGAGTGTTTCTTAAATATGTCTGCATAGCAGTTTTTTTCTTATATGTGGACGCATGGCAGAATATTTCTTTTATGTACCCGCATGGCACAGCGTTTCTTATATATACCAGGGTGGCAGATTGTTTCTAAATGTACCTCTATAGTAAAGTGTTTCTTATATGTGCCTGCATGACAGTGTTTCTTACAAGTACCTCCACAGCATAGTGTTTCTTACATGTACCTGCATGGTGAGCGTTTCTCATATGCACCTGCATGGTAGGGTGTTTCTTATATATTCTTGCATGGCAGAGTGCATTTTACATATTCTTGCATTAAAGAGTGTTTCTTTTTTACATGTACCTGCATTGGAGAGTGTTTCTTACATGTACCTCATGGCAAAGTGTTTCTTACAAGCACACGCATGGCAGAGTGTTTCTTACATGTACATACATGTCAGGGTGTTTTTTTTTTCTAATTATACCTGCATGGCAGAGTATTTTTCATATGTACTTGCATGGCAGTGTTTCTTATATTACCTGCATGGCATATTGCCTCCTACATGTACCTGCATGGCAGAGTCCTTCTTATAGGTCCCTGCTCGGCAGTGTGTTTCTTACATGAATCATATTGTCAGAGTCTTTCTTACATATACCTTCATGGCAGAGTATTTTTTATATATACTTTCATATCAAATTTTTTTTAAATACTTACATGGCTTATTGTCTTATATATGTACCTGTATGGCAGGGTTTTACTCATATGTACCTACTTGGCAGAGTGTTTCCTATATGTACCTACATAATAGTGTGTTTCTTATATGTGGATGCATGGCAGAGTGATTCTTATATGTACCTACATGAGACAGTGTTTCTTATATTTACCAGAGTGGCAGATTGTTTCTTCGTGTACCTGTATACAAAGTGTTTCTTATATGTGCCTACATGGCAGTGTTTCTTACATGTACCTCCATAGCACAGTGTTTCTTATGTACCTCCATGCTGAATGTTTCCCATTCATACCTTACATGTGCCTGCATGGCAGAGTGTTTCTTACATGCAACTGCATGGCAGTGTTTCTTATATGCACCTGCATGTCAGGGTGTTTTTTTTTATGTACACCTGCAAGGCAGAGTATTTTGCATATGTACATACATGGCAGAGTGTTTCTTACAGTACCTGCGTGGCAGATCGTCTTTTATATATACTTGCATGGTAGAGTGTTTCTGTAGGTACCTACATGGTAGAGTGTTTTTTACATCCACCTACATGGCAGTGTGCTTCTTACATGAATCATATTGTCAGTGTTTCTTACATATATCTGCATGGAAGAGTATTTTTTTTTATGTACTCTCATAACAGAGTGTTTTTTACATATACCTGCATGGCACATTGTCTTTTATATGTACATGTATGGCAGGATGTTTCTTATATGTAACTGCATGGCAGAGAGATTTTTACATGTGCTTGCATGTTTCATATATGTACCTGCATCGAAGAGTTCTTCATACAAGTCCCTGCATTGCAAAATGTTTCTCAAAAGTGCCTGCATTGCAGAGTGTTTTACATGTGGTGCTGGCAGTATGTTTCTCACATTTACATGAATGGCAGAGCGTTTCTCATACGTACCTTCATGGCAGAGTGTTATTTGTATGTACCTGCAGGGCAGAGCGTTTCTTGCATATACCTGAATGGCAAAGAGTTTCTTACATGTAGCAGCCTGACTGAGTGTTTCATATATGTACCTGCATAGTAGAGTGTTTCTTATATGTACATGCATTATAATGTGTTTCTTATGTGCACCTGCATGGCAGAGTGTTTCTTACATCTACAGCCATGGCAGGGCAATCCTTACATTTTCCAGCATGGCAGAGTTCTTACAAGAACATTCATTGCACAGTGTTTCTTACAAGTTCCTGCATGGTAAACTGTTTTCTACATGCACCTGCATGTCACAATGTTTCTTTTACGTACCTGCAAGCCAGAGTGTTTCTTTAATGTACCTGATCGGCAGACTGTTTCTTATATGCACCTTCATGGCAGAGTGTTTCTGTATGTGCCTGCAAGGCAGAGAGTTTCTTACATGCACCTGCTTCGGAGAGATCTTACTATATACATCTGCATGGCATGATGTCTTTTTTAAATATGCCTGCACGGCAGAGTGTTTCTCACAGTACCTGTATGGCAGAGTGTTTCTTAGATATGTCTGCATAGCAGTGTTTTTCTTATATGTGGATGCATGGCAGAGTGTTTCTTATATGTACCTGCATGGTAGAGTGTTTCTTATATCTACCAGGGTGACAGATTTTTTCTACATGTACCTCTGTTGCAAAGTATTTCTTATATGTGCCTGCATGACAGTGTTTCTTACAAGTACCTCCATGGCACAGTGATTCTTACATGTACCTGCATGGTGAGTGTTTCTTATTTTTACCTGCATGGGAGAAAGATTTCTTACATGTATCTGCATGGCAGAGTGTTTCTTACAGTACCTGCATGGCATATTGCCTCTTACATGTACCTGAATGGCAGAGTCCTTCTTATAGGTACTTGCATGGCAGTGTGTTTCTCACATGAACAGGATTGTCAGTGTGTTTTTTACATATACCTTCATGGCAGAGTTTTTTTCTTTAAATACCTATATGGCATATTGTCTTTTATATGAACCTGTATGGCAGGGTTTTACTCATGTGTACCTACATGGCAGAGTGTTTCCTATATGTACCTGCATAACTGTTTGTTTCTTATATGTGGATGCACGGTAGAATATTTCTTATATGTACCTGCATGGCACAGTTTTTCTTATATTTACCAGGTGGCACATTGTTTCTTCGTGTACCTGTATACAAAGTGTTTCTTATGTATCCCTGCATAGCAGTGTTTCATACATGTACCTCCATGGCACAGTGTTTCTTACATGTACCTGCATGGTGAATGTTCCTAATTTATACCTACATTGGAGAAGTGTTTCTTACATGTACCTGCATAGCAGAGTGTTTCTTATATGCAACTGCATGGCAGAGTGTTTCTTATATGTACCTGCATGTCAGGATTTATCTTTAAGTATACCTGCAAGGCAGCGTACTTTTCATATGTACTTGCATGGCAGAGTATTTTTTACAGTACCTGTGTGGCAGATTGTCTCTTATATATACCTGCATGGTAGAGTGCTTCTGTATGTACCTACATAGTAGAGTGTTTCTTACATCCACCTGCATGGCAGTGTGTTTTTACATGAATCTGATTATCAGAGTGTTACATATACCTGCATGGCAGAGTATTTTTTTATGTACTCCCATGGCAGGGTGTTTTAGATATACCTACATGGCATATTGCCTTCTATATGTACATGTATGGCAGGGTGTTTCTTATATATAACTGCATGGCGGAGTGATTTTTACATGCACTTGCATGGCAATGCTTCATATATGTACCTGCATGGCAGAGTTCTTCATACAGGTACCTGCATTGCAAAGTGTTTCTCGTAAGTGCCTGCATGGAATGAATGTGTTTCATGTTGTGTTGGCAGACTGTTTCTTACATTTACATGCATGGCAGAGTGTTTCTCAAACGTACCTGAATAGCAGAGTGTTCTTCGTATGTACCTGCAGGGCAGAGCGTTTCTTGCATGTACCTGTATAGCAAAGAGTTTCTTACATGTAGCAGCCTGACTGAGTGTTTCATATATGTACCTGCATGGCAGTGTGTTTCTTATATATACATCCCTGGTAGTGTGTTTCTTATGTGCACCTGCATGGCAGAGTGTTTCTTACATCTACACCCATGGTAGGACATCCTTACATTTACCAGCATGGTAGAGTCCTTCTTACAAGAACATTCATTGCACATTGTTTCTTACATGTTCCTGCATGGTAAACTGTTTTCTATATGCACCTGCATGTCACATTGTTTGTCTATGTACCTGCATACCAGAGTGTTTCTTATGTGTACCTGATTGGCAGATTGTTTCTTATCTGTACCTACATGGCAGAGTGTTTCTTATACTTACCTGTAAGGCAGAGAGTTTTTTACATGCACCTGCTTGGCATGATTTTTTTTTTTATATATGCCTACAGGGCAGCTTGTTTCTCACAGTACCTGCATTGCAGATTGTTTCTTATACGTACCTGCATGGCAGAGTGTTTTTTATTGGTACCTTCATACCAAAGTGTTTCTTATATTTACCAGGGTGGTAGATTGCTTCCACATGTACCTGGAAAGGAAAGTCTTTATTATATGTGCCTGCATTGCATTGTTTCTTACATGTACCTACATGGCAGAGTGTTTCTTACATGCACTTCCATGGTAGAATATTTCTTACATGTACCTGCATGTCAGTGTGTGAGTGTCTCTTCTTTTTTACATATACCTGCAGAGCAGAGTATTTTTCATGTGTAATTGCATGGCAGAGTGTTCTTTGTATATACCTGCAGGGCAGAACGTTTCTTGCTTGTACCTGTATGGCAAAGAGTTTCTTACATGTACCAGCCTGACTGAGTGTTTCATATATGTACCTGCATGGCAGGGTGTTTCTTGTACTTACATGCAAGGCAGAGAGTTTCTTACCTGCACCTGCTTGGCAGAGATCATACTAAATTCCTCTGCAAGGCATGATTTTTTTTTTTTTTACATATGCCTGCATGGCAGAGTGTTTCTCACAGTACCTGTAGGGCAGAGTGTTTCTTAAATATGTCTGCATAGCAGTGTTTTTTTTATATGTGGTTGCTTGACAGAGTGTTTCTTATATGTTCCTGCATGGCACAGTGTTTCTTATATTTACTAGGGTCGCAATTGTTTCTACATATACCTGTATGGCAAAGTGTTTCTTATATGTGCCTGCATGGCAGTGTTTCTTACAAGTAACTCCATGGCATAGTGTTCTTTACATGTACCTGCATGGCAAAGTGTATCTTACATGTTCTTGCATGGCAGAGAGTTTCTGTCATATTCCTGCATTTCAGAGTGCCTTTTTTCATGTATATGCATGGCAGAGTGTTTCTTACATGTACCTGCATGTCAGTTTTTTTTTCACATATACCTGCATGGCCGAGTATTTTTTATATATACTTGCATGCCAGAGTGTTTTTTTACACTACCTGCATTGCAGATTGTATCTTATATGTACCTGCATGTCAGAATCTCTTACATGTACCTCCATGGCACGAAGTTTCTTACATATACCTGCATGTTAAGTGATTCTTATATGTACCTGCATGGCAGAGTGTTTCTTACATGTTCCTTCATGGCAGAGTGTTCCTTACATATACTTGAATTACAGAGTTTTTTTCTTTTTACATTACTTGCATGGCAGAGTGTTTCTTCCTTGTCCCTACATAGCAGCATGTTTCTTACAAGCACATGCATGGCAGAATGTTTCTTACATGTACCTGGATGTCAGTGTGTGTGTGTGTGTGTGTGTGTGTGTGTGTGCGTTTGTGTGTTTTACATATACCTGCAGAGCAGAGTATTTTCCATATGTACTTGCATGGCAGAGTGTTTTTTACAGTACCTGCCTGGCATATTGTCTCTTATATGTCCCTGCATGGCAGAGTGTTTCTTATAGGTACCTACACGGCAGAGTGTTTCTTACATCCATTTGCAAGGCAGTGTGTTTCTTCCATGAACCTAATTGTCAGAGTGTTTCTTACATATACCTGCATAGCAGAGTATTCTTTTATAAGTACTTTCATGGCAAAGTGATTCTTACTTATACCTGCATATCATTATGTCTTTGATATTTACCTGAATGGCTGGGTGTTTCTTATATGTAACTGCATGGCAAAGTTCTTCATACAAGTACATGCATGGCATAGTGTTCCTCATACGTACTTGCATGGCAGATTGTTTTATTTATGTACCTGCAGGGCAGAGCGTTTCTTTCATGTACCAGCCTGGCAGAATGTTTCATGTATCTGCCTGGCAGAGTGTTTTTTTTCTTTCATATGTGTCTGCATGGTAACGTGCTTTTTACGTGCACCTGCATGGCAGATTCTTTCTTACATTTACCTCCATGGAAGAGTGTCATTACATGTACCAGCATTGCAGACTTCTCTTACAAGAACCCTCATGGCACAGTGTTTCTTACATGTTCCTGTAAGCTAAACTGTTTTCTACATGCAACTGCATGGCAAAATGTGTCTTTAATGTACCTGCATGCCAGAGTGTTTCTTATATGTACCTGTATGGCAGATTCTTTTTTATATGTACCCACATGGCAGATTCTTTCTTATAGGTATCAACATGGTAGTGTGTTTCTTACATATACCTGCATGGCAGAGTATCTTTTATATGTACTTTCATATCCTTTTTTTTTTTTTTTAGAAATACCTGCATGGCATATTGTCTTTTATATGCACCTATATGGCAGGGCTTTTCTCATATGTACCTACATAGCAGAATGTTTCCCATATGTACCTGCATAGCAGTGTGTTTCTTATATGTGGATGAATGGTAGAGTGTCTCTTATATGTACTTGCATGGCACAGTGTTTCTTACATTAACCAGGGTGCCAGATTGTTTCTTTGTGTACTTGTATAGCAAAGTGTTTATTATATGTGCCTGCATGGCAGTGTGTCTTACATGCAACTCCATGGCACAGTGTTTCTTACATGTACCTGCATGGTATGTGTTTCTTATTTGTATCTGCAATGAGAAGTGTTTCTTACATGTACCTGCATAGCAGAGTTTTTCTTATATGCAACTGCATGACAGAGTGTTTCTTATATGTACCTGCATGTTCTTTACGTATACCTGCAAGGCAGAGTATTTTTCATATGTACATACATGACAGAGTGTTTCTTACTGTACCTGGGTGGCAGATTGTCTATTATATATACTTGCTTGGTAGAGTGTTTCTTTAGGTACTTACATGGTAGAGTGTTTCTTACATCCACCTGCATGGCAGTGTGTTTCTTACATAAATCTGATTATTAGAGTGTTTCTTACATATACCTGCATGGTAGAGTATTTTTCTTTAAGTACCCTCATGGCAGTGTTTTTTTACGTATACCTGCATGGCATATTGTCTTTTATATGTACATGTATGGCAGGGTGTGTCTTATATGTAATTGCATGGCAGAGTAATGCATGTATGCACTTGCATGGCAGCATTTCATATATGGACCTTCATGGCAGGGATCCTCATACAGGTACCTGCATTGCAAAGTGTTTCTCATAAGTGCCTGAATGGCAGAGTGTTTTACATGTGGTGTTGGCAGAATGTTCCTTACATTTACATGCATGGCAGTGTGTTTCTCATACATACCTGCATGGCAGAGTGTTCTTTGTATGTACCCGCAGGGCAGAGCGTTTCTTACATGTACCTGTATAGCAAAGAGTTTCTTACATGTAGCAGCCTGACTGAGTGTTTCATATACGTACCTGCATGAGAGAGTGTTTCTTATATGTACATGCATGGTAATGGGTTTCTTATGTGCACCTGCATAGTAGAGTGTTTCTTAAATTTACACCCATGGCAGGGTGTCCTTACCTTTACCAGCATGGCAGAGTTCTTCTTACAAGAACATTCATTGCACAGTGTTTCTTACATGTTCCTGCATGGTAAACTATTTTCTATATGCACCTGCATGTCACAATGTTTCTATTATGTACCTGCATGCCAGAGAGTTTCTTATATGTACCTGGTTGGCAGATTGTTTCTTATATGATCCTACATGGCAGAGTGTTTCTTGTACTTACCTGCAAGGCAGAGAGTTTCTTACATGCACCTCCTTGGCAGAGATCTTACTACTTACATCTTCATGGCATGATGTCTTTTTTTACATATGCCTGCATGGCAGAGTGTTTCACACAATACCTGTATGGCAGAGTGTTTCTTAAATGTGTCTGCATAGCAGTGTTTATCTTATATGTGGATGAATAGCAAAGTATTTCTTATACGTACCTGCATGGCACAGTGTTTCTTATATTTACCTAGGAGGCAGATTGTTTCTACATGTAACTCTATGGCAAAGTGTTTCTTAAATGTGCCTGCAATTCAGTGTTTCTTACAAGTAACTCCATGGCATAGTGTTTCTTACATGTACCTGCATGGTGAGTGTTTCTTATATGTATCTGCATGGCAGAGTGTTACTTATATGTTCTTGCATGGCAAAGTGTTTCCTACATATTCCTGCAATATGGGGCATTTTGTTTTTTACATGTCCTGCTACCTGCATGGGAGAGTGTTTCTTATATGTACCTGCATGGTAAAGTGTTTCTTACAAGCACAGGCATGGCAGAGTGTTTCTTACATGTACCTACATGTCAGGGTCTTCATCTTTTTTTTTTACGTATACCTGCATGGCAGTGTATTTCTCATATATATTGCATGGCAGAGTGTTTCTTTCAGTACCTGCTTGGCATATTGTCTCTTATATGTCCATGCATGGCAGAATGTTTCTTATAGGTACCTACATGGCAGGGTGTTTCTTACATCCACCTGCATGGCAGAGTGTTTCTTACATGTACCTGCATGGCAGAGTGTTTCTTAAATGTACCTGCATGTTAGGTTTTTTTTTTTCACATATAACTGCATGGCAGAGTATTTTTCATATGTACCTGCATGGCAGAGTGTTTCTTATAGGTACCTTCATGCCATAGTGTTTCTTATATTTACCATGGTAGCAGATTGTTTCTACACGTGCCTGGATAGCAAAGTGTTTCTTGTATATGCCTGAATGGCATTATTTCTTACATGTACCTCCATGGCACAGTGTTTCTTACATGTACCTGCATAATGAGTGATTCTTATATGTACCAGCATGGCAGAGTGTTTCTTACATGTTCCTGCATGGCAGAGTTTTCCTTACATATACTTGAATTAGTTTTTTTTCTTTTACATGTACTTTCATTGCAGAGTGCTTCTTACATGCAACTGCATGGCAGAGTGTTTCTTATTTGTACCTGCATGTCAGGGTGTTTTTTTTTTATGTACACCTGCAAGGCAGAGTATTTTTCATATGTACATACACGACAAAGTGTTTCTTACAGTACCTGCGTGGCAGATTGTCTCATATATACTTGCTTGGTAGAGTTTTCTGTAGGTGCCTACATGGTAGAGTGTTTCTTACATCCACCTGCATGGCAGTGTGTTTCTTACAAGAATCTGATTATCAGAGTGTTACTTACATATACCTGCATAGCAGAGTATCTTTTCTTTTTTTTTTTTCACGTACTCTCATGGCAGAGTGTTTTTCACGTATATCTGCATGGCATATTGTCTTTTATATGTATGTGTATGGAAGGGTGTGTCATATGTAATTGCATGGCAGAGTAATGTTTATATGCACTTGCATGGCAGCGTTTCATATATGTACCATCATGGTAGAAATCTTCATATAGATACCTACAATGCAAAGTGTTTCTCATAAGTGCCTGCATGGAAGAGTGTGGTATACCGTGGTCAACGTGCTGTCAATGGACTGAACCAGGGCATATGAAGCGTCTGTGGTAAACCACGGAAAGGTCTGTGGGGCCTGGATGTGGAAAGGGAGCTGTG
>JAYMFT010062689.1:0-14850 GCA_038088735.1 Panulirus argus | reverse complement strand
CTTGTATGGAGTACTGCTCTCACATTTGGGGTGGTTCTAGCTCTGTTTCCTTACTTGACAGAGTTGAGTTGAAAGCGATTCAACTCATAAACTGTCCCAGGCTAACTTCCAAACTTGACCCCCTTGCCCTATGCTGCAATATTGGTTCACTTTACCTTTTCTATAGGTATTACTTTGGCTTTTGCGCGCACGACGACGACTTCAGCTCAGGGCAGTTATGAAATGAAATTGCACTTCAGTAGGAGTTCTTAGAGGTGGAAGACCCCCTGTTAAGATGTGCTGTTCTATAAAGGTCATGCCCAAGTGCAGAAGACGGTTAAAGGACTATCTGCGGGAAATAAAGGAGGAGTTCTGACTACTGCCATAGTCCTTAGGAGTACTGCACAGCAGAAATAATTCAAGTGACAATCAGTGTGAAAACAAGGACAAAGGAAAAGAGGCTTGACAGGAAAAAAATGATGGGAGTAAAGAAGAGTTAACGGGAGCGGATAATTAAGGGGCCCAGAAATGCAAATAGCACTGGGTCTATGTCTCTCCAAGTCCTGATTGCTAACCTTCTCAACTTGTAAGCATGAGTGAAACAAAGCCCCCATTTCTAGGAATTGGGGGTCAAAGTATAAAATGTGCATGAGGGAATCCAAGCATCCAAGGCTTATGCATTAGGAGCACAGGGTGTGCTTGAGCCAAAAGTATGTTTTATATATTCTGTAAACCAAAAATTCTATCACCAAATGTGCATATATATAGGAATAAGTATGCTGCAGTTGATGACTAAGTCATGCTTAACTTACGAAAAACAAAGGAGTACTTGCTTACAAATACTTAAAATGAGATTTTGCCAAGGGCTAGGTTAGCTCATACTGCTTACCGCAGGAAAGTACAGTTGAAGATCGAGTCTGATGAGTTATGTTTTATCAAGAATGGAAAGAGTATATGTCTGTGGATTGAAAGCTAGCAGCCCATGTGAGGGTTAACCATTCAGAAATGACATCTAATGGGCTAAAGGACTGACACTTGACAACCACTGAAGTACTGGCTAATTGTGCAGCAGTCACTACTCTTCCAGATCACCAGGCAGGGAGTACTGGTAATTTATCAGGTGAGAACTGAAATATTATTCAATAAAGGAGAGAGAAGTGGAGAAAAATGAATATACCCAAACACAAAGTTGGTCAAAAAGACAGACATGAAACATCTACTCTACAAGAAACACACACCTAAAGGTAGAAAAAGCTGCTATACTAATATAATAATGTGTACTGAAAATACCATAGTAATTTCCACAGAAGCAAAAAGAATATCACAATTCAGATAACCTTGACAAACAATGGAAGCAGAACATTTTGGGAAGACATGTACTTTATCTTCCACTATTGGTTCTTTTGACACAATTTCAAGCAATGCCATCAGCTTCCTGCACATAATGCAGAGATATGTCAAAGAAACAAAATGTCAAACACTGTAAATGAACATCCATCTTGAATAAATGCAGTGACACAGTGAAAGCAAAAAAATGCAATGGCATTAACAATGAAAGCAAAACAGAGAGAATAAAGAGAATAATAATAAACACAATGAAGTTTGATGGCCCAGCAAATTCTATAATATGAGAATTACTATACTGTGTGGAAGGAGGAAGAATGGTTTACACATATAGCCCACCTTCTGGCTGTTGAGTGGGCTGGGGAGTAGGGGTTGTGGATGGCGGCTGGGGTGCAGTCTCCATGGGTGTGGCAGTAGTGGTGGACTCCTGAGCAACACGTCGTTCCTCCTCCTGCTGTCGTTGCCTCTGCTCTTCCATTGACACACGCAAGGCCTGAAAAAACAAAAAAAAATTGAAATACTACATCTCCTACAAATATCTACCTGCTTGGTAATATAAAATAAATCTTAAATCAACTAATATTGTAAGGAAAACAATATTTCCTACATATGGACAACACTGCATTGACACTGCTAACAATCATGTGTGTTATGATTACTATGATGAAAAATCAAGCCATCTTCAATATCCTGCTTTCAGATATGAGCAAATCAAACTTAGCCAACATAACGGTCAAGCACAATGTTGAGAAATCCGTATCAACAAGAATTAACTGTCTTATAATACACATTCAAGTGTTTTACTGGCCTAAAGATGTACCCCAACTAACTTGATCTTTCTGGCATTAAAATCTTTTAGGATCTCATAAGCTATCAAAATTAAAATTCAATTAACTGATTCATGTTGTACAATATGAAAATAGTATTTCTATACTTGAAAAGTAAAGAAAATCAGTACTTTAACCAATCAAAAAACTTTGCAGGTGCCATACAAAATATTAATTTGGAAAAACCATACTGTATTATTAGTATCATTACCATTATCATACAATCCCAAAGACCATTTCAGGAGCTCCTGAAGCTTCAAAGTTGTGCTACATTGAGCAGCAAGGAAGGATGGGTTCCTTTGGAGTGAGACCTTCAGTGACACTGTACTCCAATGGTATAACCACAAACAGACATGAGTCCGGTAATGCCAAAACATTGCATCACTAAAACAACAAAAGTAATTACGAATAAAATTGAACAATCATCAAATGTTAGTTAGACTAATAAACTCTTGCTCTCAACATAGTGCATTTGTGAGCACTCTTTTTCTTTCATCCTTTCTTTCTTTAATCTGACTCTGGAGTACCAAAACCATACGTATGAAATTTTGTAGTTTTAAGAAATTAAATCTTAAAATACTGAGTACAGTTTGTTGCATCTCTACAGCATAGAAGTTGTAGAGAAATACAGATGCCAAGTTGTTACTTTACATTTCCACTGCTTGTCTGTTAACTTTGGATTACATATCTAATCGACATGCCTTCTTTGTTACCTGCAGCTTAGCATTCTCCACCCTGAGGGTAGTAAAGGAGTCAAATCATACTATTCAAGGAAATAAATGTCTACACTAAATTTGTGTAGTTTCTTGCTAGAAATGTTTTCCTCCGGTAAGGAAAATTCTATCTATGTCACTGACTTCATACCCTGCATGACCTTGATGCCATGTTCTAATGGTGACTCCTGCTGCTAGTAGGGTGGTGTCTTTGAGGTTTCCATCCCAGTGACTTAGATCATGCCACTGATCAAACATTGTTAATCCCTCCACAACTGAGAGACTTGGAAGGGGACCCCTTCCCCTTCACCTATCTTCTGTCTACACAGTCATTAGTTCCAAAACAGAAGCTACACTTGGCAGTAAATTCACACTTTCAAACCCTGTGCCCCCATGGTGACATACCCCACAAAAGGTTGGCCTTTTGATAAAATGTTCTATTTCAAATGCGAGGTTATCTTCCCACAGTCCCTCCCAGGGAGCAATAACTTCTTGATTCTTCTCTCTCCCACCAACTACATTTCACCTGGTCCATGTGACAGGAATATTCACTCTTCCCTACTAGCTCTATCAGGATGTATGTGGAAAAATTCTGATAATCAATTTTGTCTTCCTCTCATCTTAAAGCAACTGGAATTTCACTGTTTACCCTTTGTGAGGGTGCCTTTTCTTGTGTTTATTAAATAAACTCCAATCCAAGCTCCCCTTTCACCTGACTGCATGGTTTTCAGAAACATTAACACTAGAGATGCTGCTACTTTCATGTCTTTCAAATGTAGATGGGGTCAACTGCATAAAACAAATAACTTCAAAAACTGCTGATTTACGTACAATCATTTCTTATCCTCCCCTACTGTTTCAGTCCTATTTTTCTTCCCCTTTGATGTATCAGTTCTAAATTCACTCAAAATTCTTCCACGGATGTGCTTGACATTCATATTTCTTAAGTTAATTCTATGTCAACTCTGACCATCTGGAGTGTAACATCCTATCATTATTTAAGCACTTAAGAGTGAATATATCCAGATTTTCCACAATTCTGTCCATATGTTTTCAAAATCCAAACCATAATATCTGAAATACTGATATGAAGATCAAAATAATCAAATACGAAAAAACCACAATATTAAGGCCTACATCAAATATGACAACAATTTTTGTTACACTTAACTGCTTTTCCTGCTTTTGCAAATGAGCATTAAGAGTAAATGAACAATGGCCTCATTTGCGTGCATCCAGTTCCTGGTTATGAACAACATACTATAACCAGAGCTTACCATCTACTTCCAAACCCTAAACGTTACTCTATGGTTTACTTTAACCACTTAATATGCCTTGATTCAGCCCTGTGACAGCACATCACCTCTGTATACCAGATCATTCAAACTATTTCTATCTAATGCATATCTCTCACCCCCATTTCAGCAAATCCTGGTTCATTCTCTCAATCTGAGTGTGCTACCATCATCTCCCTATCTGACACTCATTGCTTATTTGCACTTCCCATTACAGCTGTTCTCAAGCATAAACGTTATTTGCTACATTTGAATAATTTATCTATAAAATTGTACTCGTTATATGATGTTACTATAACTTCCATTAAACATGACATAGATGCAATGACAACAACATATATCAATGTAAGTTTAAATGAACACATCCACTATTTACCACTAGAGTTTATGTCAACAAAAACATTAATTGTGCCATAACTTAAATACTGATTCATGATGCAGTTGGCAACGAAAATACAAGATCTTAATTTCAGACTAAGAAAGCCTTAACAGAGAAAATGCTAGCACAAGTCTTTCTTAAAATCTTAAAGACAAAATAAGAAAGGTACATGATCTTATTAAACAAAAATATCATAAAGACTATACTAATCATACTAAATAAAAAATGACAGAGCATTTCAATAGCAATAAGTAAAGTTCAACACTCAAAACATCCTTACCAGAGCAAGTTCAGGATCCTCATTAGGGTCAACACCAAACTCAAAGCCTCCTCCAGTAGCGAAGCTAGCTGCAGGTCCTCCATCCTCACCCTGATAAGATACAGAAAGTTTTCATGTGTGCTTGCTGGCCAAACTTTGTAATACACAACTGATGGAAAACATAATCAGAAAATACAGAAAACTCTGTATTACCTTTATGTCTAAACCATGCAATTCTGTTATCATCACAAAAGAGTGGTGAAAGACACCATTTGTATCAATGCCTATTACCTATAATTATTCCATCACTGCAAGAACTTGGTAACATTATGTTTTTAAAATAATAAACTAATGGGTCCATGTACTCATGCAGCATTTCACAATTTACATTTTTCTCAATAAAAGATCTTTATTTGACAATTCAAACTGATGAGGGATGAGGTTATTACTGGAAGTAATGATGACAACCCAAGTGTTTTGAAAATGTAAGAAAAATCTCACCTCAACCTTCCTCTAAACTCGAATTCTATGGTAAATATCCACTATTCAGTTATGGTATCCTATGATAAATGCAGTGTTTCATTCAACTGAAACCCTATTATTCTGAAACTGGAGGGAATCTAAGATACAATAGCACCTGGACACAGCTACACTCACAGTTGGTTAACTTGGATCAGACACAACTTGTAAAATAACCAAGACCCTGCAAGGACAGTCTGTGAGTATGTATACATGCTGGTGAAGAATATTTCCTAAATGCCCATTCACTTCCATGCACACATACAGCATATACTCATGGCTTCACTTTTTTTTTAACCAGGCATTCCTCATCATCAATCCTTTTCCAGCAACAACTCGAAGTTGTTTCCAATTTTCTCTTAATCAAGGGCACCCAATTCACCTACTTATACCCTCAATTGATATATCACCCACTCTTGCAAACTCATATAAATATACTTATATAAACACCCATATGCACATATGGGGGCTAACGAGTAGAACTCCCTCCTTGTACTGTAGAAGCAGGTAATTAATAGACAAAATTGGTTAGAGCACATACATACACAAACACATCAACTTTCTGCATAAATGACTTTATGGGAAAAAAATGATGCTTGTAATCTACAAGGCTTTCCCATCTACTACTTACCTGTACAATGGGAGAAGACAAGAGAGCATCAGCCAGGTGTGGTGATGGTGGTACAGTGACCAGATGAGAACTTCCACCTTCACGCCCATTAATTGTGCTTACCATTGTCTCTAACAGTGGCTGATTACACTCCTGGGCCAAAGTTAAAAAGAAAAAAGTTTTAGTTAGAATAAAAGTATCAAAATTGAAGTACGTAAAGACTTGAATAACACCAAGATGTACTAAACCCGTGGATCTGGTGACCTCGTATCACTCACCTGCCTATAAATGGCCTGGCTGCTATACTGGAGTTGGATCAGCACAAAATGAAGAAAAGTGATAAGGAACCATCATCCATCAATCAGTTCTGCAAAGTTTTAGTTCAATCTGCTCAATGCTTTTCACGAGATTTTTGAAATTTCAACCAATCACTCACCACTTTACCCTGTAGCAATCATATGAGATGCTTGATCAACACAAAAGGAGTTTGATAAAGTGCCATCCATGGTTCAGTTATGCAAAGTCTTGGTTTAACTGACCAAGTGGTTTCAGTGAAGACAAATGTGAAAAGCTTGCACAAAGACGAAAAATGAAGGACCAAAAGTACTGAAGATGGCTCACCAGGTGAACTGATAAGAACCAAAGGTTCAGGTGAGCCTGAATTGCTCACCTAGCTGAAAATGGCCTGGTAGATATACTGGACGTCAAAATGGCACAAACTGAGGAAATAACAAGAGGACCATCCATCATTCATTTCTCTAAATGCTTTCAATCAATCTGCTCAGTGGCTTCAGTTAATATCTCTTAAACTTTGCCCAATCAGAAAAGAATATTTCCCACATGATCAACTATATCTGATGCTGGACTGGCATGAATTGTGGACTCTTGCTACAGTTTCATCCAAAGATCACTTTTGCACAGCTTTGGTTCAAATGACCCATTGATTTCTCAAGAGCATATATTACAAAAAGTCTACAGAGAAATAACAGTTAACTGTATATGGTGCAGGTATTCCTCAAATTTATAGTTATATAATTTCAATATTTCTCAACATTCCATACCACATTCATGTTTAGTAGCAACTCCAAGCCATGATTAGCCAATGTATGTTGAATCAGGATTCAGGTTGACAGAGTTCAAAGAATTTTAGTAACATGGGTCTTGGGGGGGGGGATTTCAGGCGCAAGAATTTTTTTCCCAAAGACTATTGTACCGATGGATATCAATTACAGTTTTCAATATCACAAGACACAAGGATCTAAAAAAAAAATTTTTTTGGCATCATTATGTGTTCATCAAAATCCAAAAATTGATCAGCCCCAGGATTACTTAAAAGTTGCTTTATAACTTACTGTCTCTCCAAAGTTGATGATGTCGATGTTAACTTTTTCCTTCTTGAGTCGTTTAGCTACTTTAATAACTTCCTTCTCGTCAGCCTCCACTGGGCTACCCACAAAGGCTACAATGCGCATCTTGTGGTTCTTGCTCTGCCGATGCTTCAGGGCCAACTGTAGAAAAAAGAATAATTTGCTTGATAAGATACTGAAGACTATAATTTCATAAACACAAAGGTTAATAAATCCATGATCATTATACGTATATGTGCACAGGATTACATATAATGTACCAAAACACTTTTGGAGTCTGTCAAACAATCTAAGCTTTTACCTTTACACACAGGAACTTAAAGTACTTAAACTTCATAAACCAAAAAAGTAACATACGTGAGCAATGCGGATACCAGTGAGAAGGTTAATGTTGCCATTTGGCAACACTTTGTGCAGAGGTGTCAGAATTTTTCCAACATCAGTAGTTAGTGTAGCCAAAACCTCAGTACTGTAACACAATAAAGTTACAATCATGTATTATTGCCTACATATGACCTGTCTCTAATCAGCTAATCCCAAATTCTAGCTGGATAACATATATCAGCACAATAACTACAATCATATAACAAAATATTTTTTCATCTCAAACCCTAAAATGACTGATATTCAGTAAAGTGCAGCATAATTACTGTTAAGACCATTTCCAGTTTAATGGGATGCATCTGGTGCAAACAACCACCACAACTTCATTCACACACATCCTCTACAAATGTCTAGTGTGTTAGCTGAAGAAAACTAATCAAAGTGTGGTCTGTAATATATACACAAACCTGTAGTCATACTCAGTCTCTGTAAGGGATATCCCAATTCACTTCAACAAATTCACACCCACAAAAGTCAGCTTTAATCCTGATCACTTACTTTGCTAAGGTAAGGAGTCCAACATTATTTTCTGGGTTTGAGCGCAATTTAAACCGACATATGGTATTGACCGCATCTTGTTGGGCTTGAAGTCGTGTGGGAACATAATCTCCATTCCTCATGTACTCACTGTTGTCGACACTGCAGAAAGAAGTGAATATGTAATCAACGATGAGGTGTCCCATTTGGAAAAAGATGAATCATGATACTTTACAGATGAATGATGAAGTGAATAAGGGAAAAAAGAAGTCAAACTGCTAAACTGATGGAAAAAGAAAATCAAACAAAAGATGTACTATCGTTCACATTAGAGTATTCAGTACTGCACTGATTTTTTTCCCCAAAATCAACAATACAAGGGATTTGCATTTTTCAGTCTCTGGAGAAAAGCAGAAATAAAAATCTGTGAGAATGCAACATTTCAAAGTATTCAATATAAACGTTTCTTGCCATCTAGGCAGCAATTATCTACAATTTACAACTACTATACTTTCTTTCATACCTGTTCACCATTTTCTGCCTCAGTAGGTACAGCCAGGCACAGACAAACAACAGCCTCATTTACTTACACCCATTCTTTAGATGACATGCAAAATGCATTCAAATCTGAGCCCATGATCCACAGTCAAGCCCCACAGACCATACCAAAGATTCCCCTGACTGCTTGAAGAGCCCTAATTCAACACATTGGCAGCACATCACTCCCAGTATACTACTCCCCTCTAATCCAATATATCTTAAACATGCTTCTCAATACGTCAGGGCCTTTTTCACACCATAAACATCATTCTCCTACATACAAGTCAAATGAGGGGTACTATGCGCTAGCCTGAAAAGCTTCTGGAGTCTCTCACAAGTCTACAACCAGAACAATATCATCTGCCAACAGCAACTTATTCTTCTCCATAGCCCCCCACCCCTAATGTACTGAGGACTTTCCCCTTGATCCAAGACCCTCATATTTACTTTGCTCACCACACCATCCATGAACAGCCATGGTGAGATGCTACACCTTTGATGTTGACCCTCATTCACTTAAATCTGCTCCCTATCCTCTCTTCCTACCTTTTCACATGCCCTACTCTCCAGGTGGGCGGGGAGGGAAGAAAACTGCATTTAGTAGCTTTCCTTCCACACAATATATTCGTAACACCGTCCACAGGACACCTCTGTCAACCCTGTCATATGCTTTCTCCACTTTACATTCTATACTTTTCCTAACCTTCAAAAGCAAAATCAATGCAGCATAAAAAATAAATGCTCTGCTGGTCTTACTTCAGTTGCCATAAAGTGTTCTAATGTTGCAATATGAAATAATATTCTAATGTCAAATTTACTGTGAAAAACTACACAAAGGTATTTACTGTACTTTCTTTTTTTGCCTGGTTTAGGCTGAGCTGGAGAAATTCTGTGAAAACAAATAAACTTAACCCAAACTTGGTGAGGAAAAACTCGAAATTTGCAAGCATGTCAACATTCAGTATGATTTTCCTAGCAATTTACCAGCTTAGCTATGCATCAAAACTAGCTTTGGATATTAATCTGTTTATGTAGTAGTTGTAACAATACAGTGCTTAAAGAATAGAAATAAGTTGCAGAGCATAATATGAGGCATTGCATCTTATTCTAAGATACAGAACTGGATATGGTGATAGTGGTGAAAGTTGTGAATATCTGGGAACTGCGCATATAATTCATATAAACAAAAGTGAAGCACTTGTAAAAAATTCAATGTACCCTATGAAATCTATTCAAAATGCACCCGTCACACCAAGGACTGAGGAGCATGCAAACTTTCAGCTAATGTCAACTGACAGACAACAGGCCAAGGACCCATTTCTGCCGCCCAACTTCCCCACATGCAGCCATTGTATAGGGTTCCTAGCAGCAGACCACAAGAATAATATTGGTATGTCTACCATAAATCTCACCTATTAGGAAAGATTATGCGAGGTTTTCATTAAGTGCATTGAGTTTTACAAAGTGTTGAACATACTTTTATGTTAGTCAACCCCACATTATCCCTAGTAGTCATAACCCTCACCACTATCAAACTATCTAATATCAGGAATAAAAGTGTAATGCTTCAAATTAGGCTTCAGAGATTTTATTCTCTTATTCAAACAAACAATTACTGCAGATCAAAATCATTCAATAGGCAAAACTAATTCTATTGCTCATCTTCATTGTAATTTACCATTTCATTTTGAAAGTACCGTGGAAATGAGCAATGGATTTGGGAGAAACACCCATCACCAGACACCTTATGTTAAGCATACGTGATCTAAATTGGTGCCACATGATTTGGAGCACTGCCTTTTGTATTACAATAATACCCATGTGATAACTGGATGGGTGCAAAGACCAAAGAAAATACCAGCAAAGCATTATGAATATCAAGAGAGGTGATGCGAGTTATATGCATCAGGGAAAATATGACATTAATTAATGCAAAAGTAAGTACTACACTTGAAAATTATCAAAAGAACCTATAAAAACCTCAATGAGCAGCAAAAATGACATTCGTCTGTCAAAGAGGAACGGGTGGCTGTTCACAGTACCATCTATTTGTCGACTTACAGTGACGTCAACAGGGTATTTTCATGTGACCAATTCAGTTTCATTAAATATTGAAAATTCAGATAAATCTTGTCTGCTGTGGAGGTTTTCATACATCATGTTCGTTGATTAGATGTGTATCACCCTTAATTAACCCCATATCTCCCTGGATATATTACTGTTGCCTTACTCTTCGTAAGCAGAACATAATGGCTTTCCATACCATTCTCCACATGTATTTCTGTAAAAGCAAACTGCACAGCAACTAAGACTTACTTAACCATCTCCCAGAGCTGATTTTGCAGAGGAATTAAAAAAAAAAATTTCACCATCTGGCTTTGTATCATACTAAGTACTTACAGATGGGCAAGATTTACTCACAGGAAATTTTCCAGCACTGAGGTAGGTCTGTTATTACCCCATGTCTTTTAATTTACACCTTTACCTCGAAAATCTTAAATAATCCCAAGAAATAAGTACATTAGTAGTACCTCACCAAACATAACCTTACCTAATCGGCTATTTATGATATATTTTAGGTTAGTTTAAGAATGCAAAATAATTTAACGTTAAAATGGAGCAATGAGCGAGTTCTTGGCCTTAAAGAAAAGAAATAAAAATACAATTGGGTCATATTGGGAAGGCAGTGTAACACCATTGATACGCGAACTAAATCATCCTTCACATATACACATATAAAGCATAATTACATACAAATTACATTATAACAGGTGAAAATATAACCAACGAATCAAATTCAGCTAAAACCCTGAAAGTGAAATGAAAGTGAAATCATTGAGGAAATACACCCGAGTTCAGACTAATAGCCATAACCATAAGAAGCCCAGGGCACCTTGCTCTCCCTTCAGACCTCTAAATATCTAAAGATAATAAAGGAATAAGAGTCCAGAGGGCAAAAAAAGAAGAGTATAATGCCCGACGTCTGGGGTTAGACGTCAGGTCGTTCAAATCTGCCGTGTCACGACCACTCCGTCCCTCTCAACCCTCATTTCTCGCCATATTACTCATTTCTGGGCCTCCCTCGCCTTTCCCGGGTGCAGGGGAGGCTCTAGTACACTACCCTGGCCAGAAAACAGGTCACTAGAGTCAAAGGAGACACGTAAATGAGGTCAAACTTACCATATAATGGTGCTCTCTAGGACCATCTTGGTGTCTAGTGTTTACTGGGTAGTCGTGTGGAGCGGCCCGGCCGCCATCTTCGCCCCCGTCACACACACACCCGCCAATTTCAATCTCCTTTTCCCTCGAATGAGAGACATTTGCTGGCCTTTAAAGCTGCATTTCCTGTTCCAAAAGCTGTGGGGGTTATGTATATATTTATCCCCGCGTTATGTTCAATTTCCTTCTCATGTAAGGAGGGTGGATACGTACGTGTACTCAACTACACTCGAGATATTTAAAGAAATTAAATGATTAATCTGTGTTTGCTCGACTCATTATCCTTGCATTTGATAATTTTCCTACGGGTTCTTTCAATGAGCTCTTAATTTAAGGGTTATAAAGTGAGTTTATGTGTATATATATATCCTATGCTTCATCTACTCTGTTGCTTGGTTCATGTGATTAATTTCTCAATCATCATTAATGTGTGGCTCATTAAGCTTGTGATACTTTGGCATGTAAGTAATTACATTCCCAGCTATTGATCGATATGGCATCATAGCCCAGATTAGCTGAAATTTTGGACCTCTGGACTAGAAAGTAGATCATATCACTGAATTGCCTTGGTAACTGTCCATTGCTCAGTCATGATAGTAATTATCGTCAATCTCCAACTCATAGCCAAAGTTTAGGATGACTATCTAAAGATAGGTTTATGGGCACTACTATACACTTTTTATACTCCGTAAAGATATCTATCTAAAATATGTAGGTTCAGTTTTAAGCCGCGAATTGCCAGTTCTTTGGGTACCATAGTAAAGGCAGACATATGTAATTTGATCACACACACACCACAGCTGAAATAATATTTTGGACTTTCTTTAAAAAAAAATGCCCTTAATCACCTTACATAAAATGCGTCACCTGGCTTCAAAATCTAAATCTAAAATCCTATACTGAAAGTAGTGGTCTAATCTAGTTCTAGGATAGTTATTTTCTCCCAGTTTGTTTTTAGCTACAGAAAGGAAAATGTGTAATATTTTAGTTGTAAGATGGATAATGTCTGCATATTTTGCAAATCTTACTAAATGAAGATTTTTTCTCAGTCATGTGTGCATTTCCATATGAAGAAACATACAGACTGACTGTATTCGTGCCACCACTCTTTCAAAAGTGAGATCTTAACAGACTGTTAGCATAATGGGGGGAAAAATATATATATTTGTTGCCCAAGTGGCGTTCAAAATGATCTTTTCTCCTCTTACAGATTTTGGAACTAGACGACAGAAAGAATTAGGGCTCAAAAACTGCGCCATTTACAAGCTGAGACATAAAAAATCCAATAATTCCATTGGTCTGTAACTGTACCAGCTTTGAATAGTGTAGTTGGAGAAAAAAATGGGAAGCCAATGAACACAACAGACAGATCTATTCATGTTTTGTCCCCGTTTAACGTTTTCTTTGAAGTGCTAACGTGGAAAAGGTTTGACAGGGGACAGAAATGTAACAGGAGTGGCCGAGTATATTAAAAAATGGAAGAATAGAATTTTCACGCCATATTAGATGATTATTAAGCAAAATAGTTTAGTAGAATCTTGTGAAAGCTTTGCAGGCTACTTAAAGAGGAGACAATTCAGCAAATATTTCTCCCATTGTACAGAGAGAATATTAATAGTCATTAAGCAACTTGTTTAACCTAACATACACACCTAACGTAATATATATATATCTATATTCTCTTATCTAGTCCATGTTATATTGTCATAATGTTTTCCCTTGTGATTTACTTTTTATTGTTAGCAAATAAAGCAAATAATTACAATAACCAGACGTTTGTTTTATGGGGTAAGTCGAGGAAATGTGAAATGAATGTATGGATATGCACAAGGACGGGTTTTTTGACTAATGTTATGATCAAAAACAACATTCCTGCATAAGGAACAGTTCTAGGACATTTGATATACCATATACTGATACATTCGTGATATATCGATATGTCTATAACATACCAGGGGGAAGATGAAGAACTTGTCATAAATGCGCCAGAGATGACTTGGCGGGTTCATGTAGTAACTTAATTCAAATGTGATGACTTGATGATTTCCACTTTATATGAGACCTGAAAATGATTTTGGGTCAGAGTAAAGCACAGGTAGATGGATGTATGGAAATATAGACAATAACAGAGACTGAGCAAAAGATGGCAATAAAGTTAAGGAAAAGACGCTACTTTTAAAACGGAGAAAACGATAAAATGGGAAGCGGTGAGATTGCTATTAGAGAAAACGAAGATAATTGTGCGGAGACTTAAGAAAATGGAAATTGCTTTTGGATATTCCTACTGCAGAAGTAATGCAAACATGAGAACAGTCTAGTAGGATGAAAGATGATAATCATATTGACAGAGACTGCATGGTACTGGTTTGTTGATAAAACGATTTAAATCTATGGCTGAGAGGCAGGGCCTCTGAGAGGGGGGTTCAGGATGTACAACGTACCCTTCCCAGGGGGTCCAAAAGGGGGCCCAGGAATTTCCCGGAATCTCAGAAAATCAACAAAAGGCTCAGTTCTACCCCCTCTCTCATCTTCCATACCCTTCTTGTCCTTACAGCTCATGGCATAAAACCGTAGTGGATAAAACAGGAAAAGGGAAGGGGTCCCAAAAGAGACTTTGTACCCCTTGATAGTATTCCTCTCAGGAGTCCTGATGAGAGGAACGACCATGAAGGATTAGCAGTGAAGCCCATTACAAAAATAAATTCCTTTATAGTATTTAGATATAGCGGGTCCGATAACTAGTAAGATGCTTCCCTCGCCATATATCTATAGATAATTACATAACATTTTCTTTTTTTACAATTCATTCCTGCTATCTTTTTCCATTATGAAAGCAAATTTCGGCGAGCAGCACATCTCGCCCCACCACCACGCGACCCACCACCGGGACACTACTACTCCCCACCTGCGGGCTGGTGCCCGCTTTGTGTATTCTGTA
>JAYMFT010062678.1:0-14851 GCA_038088735.1 Panulirus argus | reverse complement strand
ATATATATATATATATATAGATAGATAGATAGATAGATAGATAGATAGATAGATAGATTGTCTTTTTCTTAATACTCGATCACCGTTTCCCGCGTGAGCCAGGTAGTGCGAGGAACCAATGAAGAAAGGCCACATCCCCTCACATCCATTCTCTAGCTGTCATGCGTTATGCACCGGAACTACAGCTCCCTGGGGTAGTGGAGAAAGGCTTCTACCTCCGTATTCGCTGCGTGTCGTAGAAGGCGACTAAGGGGGGCCGGATCTAGGGGCTGGAAACCGCCCCATCCCCTCCTTGTATTTCAAAATCTATACATATTTTACCTAAATTGAAAAATATCGAATGCTTATCTGCCTCACATGAGTGTACAAGGGGAATGAGTTCATAAGACAATGAGAGAAGAGTCAGAAAGTGCGATGCCTGATGAAAGGAAAATGTTGTTAAGAAAGAGAAAAATATTTACAGACGTCCTGAAGTTCTATACCAAGAAAGTCGAGGAAAAAATACGCGATTTTAGTTGGCGAGAAGACTACTGGGGGAATTATACGAGTGGGTGGCGGGCTGGAGACGTGACCAGGGTGGGAAGTACCGGGATATTTCCTGACCTTCTGGGGAAATGGCTAAAGAAGAGGATATTAAAAAAAGTATTTTTCACTGGAAAAAAATATTCTTTTCTTTGGAAGAGAAATTTTTAAGTGTATTAGTAAACATGTAGCTGGGAGTTGGTATTCTCCTTCAGAACAGGAAAAAATAATTCCAAAACGTTACATTTCTTAAAAACACAAAACTGTTTCTCTGAATGTGAAACACTTTGATCCGTTTCGTTTCATTTCAGCAGAAAAACGTCTTGTGTTGTAAACTGTTTATCCTTCTGAAGAAGACAAGTTATGATGCTCGAGGGAAGATTCTTTTGATAACACTTGCTAAGACATCAGGACCAGACGAGCTGTATGGCAGCAGCAACAGAACTGGAGACCGACTCATGCCACTGGCAGACGGGGAAGATATTTTGCCCCAAGAAAACTGTAATGGTGGGTTAAGCTTTGGAAAATATTACTCTTGAAGAATTAGCTAAACTGAGTGTAACTAAATGATACGTCTGTACATATGTCTGTCTGTCTTTATTCTTATAGAGTAATTAGAAGTTAGGAAGAAGATGTGGGACAAGGGAAGGGATAGTTTGAAGTGGAAGAGAAGGCTGAAGTGTGTACAGATGTGTGGTAAAAGTTTCTCATGCGTGTGTGGGATTATCTGGAAGCGTTCTTTTGGTACCTTATATGTATACCCTCGGCAGACTGGGAGGGTGTATGTATTCGAATGTCATCTTTGTGTTTTTTTTCTATTTACTAAGCTAAGCTAAACATTGTTCATTATGTGCATCGATGAGGCCTTTCTGAGTGCTCTGAGGCTCAGAGGGAACCAAGGATGTTCCATGTTTGCACTGTTGTCGAGATCTCGGATTTGTCTGTAGTTCATACCATCGTTGTCTTTGAATCCCTGCCATACTTTGTGGGCTGCTTCTCTTAGGCAAACTGACTGATTTAATCTTTAATCGTTCGTGCTGTTCTTCGATGTTTTCAATGTAGGGGTGTTTTCCATTTATGACAAATCGTAGAGCCTTATCTTGTATCCTCTGTAACTTCAGCATGCATGATTTGGCGTCGAGGAACGTTTGGGGTAGGTGAATAAGTTAGGACAGGTATTGTCATGGCCTTGACAAGGTGTAGCGTTTGGTTCTCTGGAAGGTGCTATAATCTATACAGATCTCTTGTTGATATGATATCTTATCACGCCAGATGATGTCAGCGTGTAACCCAGGGTTCTCCAGCTCTTCTGGTGTGCTATCACGTTACGTTTTATGGTTAGCTCGTTGGGTATTATTATTCCCAGCGCTACCATAATGAATTTGTTTATGTTTGTTCTTATTTTCCAGTTTGTTTTTCTGTTTCTTCACTGTTGACAAGGTGGTGTGGCAGGAGGAGGATCATCAGCATTCACTGGCGGGACGACGGTCATCAAGTGCGTCTTGTTCCTCTCCGGCAGGAGAAGAAAAGGTTCGTCAGAGGTAAAAGGAAATCCAGCGCTCCAGGCCGCCTGGAGAGGTTCCGGAGGTGGCCTGGAGCGTGGCTCTAACAGAAGCAATGACTGAGGGATGACTTGAAGCCAGCGTGTGGCATTCCAGGCATGCACATCTCTAACACCAGGACCAACACTTGCATGGAAATGGAATAAGTCGTTACTTAGGAGTATTTTTCATGGACTCGTGGGCCTGGAACACTCAAGAGACCTGTTTCATTTCCAGTTCGCCTCCCCCTCCCCTGCAGAAAGGTTAAGTAAACAAATAAACAGATGTAGAAGATAAGCGAAGAGTAAGTCATCAACCTGAGGCTTACCTGTGGGTGTGGGCTTTCTACACTGTTACGATCTGTAACTCTGAATTCATTCTCATTCCTCAACAATCCCCACCAACGCTCCGACCCATGTTAGTCCTCACGGCCTTCCTGCCCCTCATCACTCATCACCACGACTCCTGTCCTCATTAATTCACACTACCATCTTACCCATCATCACTCATCATAACCATTCCCGTAAAATGCGATCACCTCCACCCATTTTCCCCCTCCGGCTATCCCATTCCTCACCAGTCTCCTCCACCATTCCTCTCCTCAGTAGTTCCAGTCACTGCCTCTCTAAACTTTCCTCACCGCCAAACGACTCCATAGAAGTCACCACCCAGTTATCACCACTTCCCTTCTTCCCAGTCATGCCCACCACCTTCCCTCTTTATACAACAACCATCGTCATCCTACTCCACAATCCTCGCCACCAGCACAACACAGCAGGCAGCAGCCAGACCTCCTCTCTGTGTTAATTGTGTCCCCACAAGCGGCTCGGCTGTGACCCCCGGCCAACCAGGCACCGTCTCCTGCCGTCGGAGAGCATCATCAGCACTTCAGTAAACAAGGATTAACCACACACCAGGGAGGAGGGAGCCAGTGATCCCTGTTTGCGTCAGCATAACAGAACACGGTGGGATCGCGCCGTGAATATGTTGAAGGCGTTAGGAACGTATGAATACGCGTTCAGAACACCCTGGAGGCACGGCAGCTTACAGATGATACACGGTTTCCTCTGATATAGAACTCTGCTTGATGTATTTAGTTTACATAAGCTTCATACGATCAAAACAGATTTTCCCCGTTTGTAAGCATGTGTGTATATTTTGTTGCAGTGCAGCTTAATATTTTTCTCGTATTCACAGCAGGTAACCTAGTGAAATATACCTTTATATTATTAGAGATTTTTGAATTGATTTGCCCGTTCTGAAAACAACTCCCCAAATGAATACAGCAGAGGAATATAGTGAGGTCGTTGATAATTTTGTCAAAATGAACGACTTCCCCGAGGACAGGTAGTCACATATACCCATCACCAGACGACTCTGGAACAGAAACGTTCTGCTTCTAAATGGCTGCACTGTGGGGAGGTTGTGAGGGTGGGTGACGTGACCCTTGAATCTCAGGGGAAGTCGGGTTAGGGGGTGGTAGAGGAAGCTGTGGTAGGAGGGGTGGTCATGGCGGCCCGGGGTTTAAGACGTAGCCTCTGACTGGGTAAGATAACTAAACACAACTTGATCTGAAGGGTCACCAGTGAGATTCCTGTGAACGTCTGTGTTAGGGGCAACGAATGAGTCGGTAAAGTCTGTTGATACTGACACGAGGGTCTTTTTCTTACTAGCATACTTACTACAGGTAATAGACAGATACACAAATAGAATGGTGACACCTAATCTGTTAAGGAGCGGGAGGAAATAGTCTTGTGGCAAGGCTGCCACTAATATCGTCATCTGTCACCAGCAGGGAGCTGGTTCCCTGTTATAAAGCCAGGGCTGTAGACCTCCCTTCTAAGTAACATGTGTCGTGTTTTGCAGTCCCGTCAGAACGTTTCAGTAGCTTATTTCCAGTCGCTCCTTATGATCCCTGTTATCAGGACATTTTGAGGAGATTGTGGGACGAAACCTAATGGGGTATTTGAAGAAAATAGTATGATGTTGATATATTGAAAAGTCTGAATGATATTTCAGAGGTCTTGTCATGGCATACGAATAGCTTATTTCTGACTGATTCTGCCAATCTCTCGAAAGCAATATCACATAAGTGTTCAGCGTATTCCAAAGAGAATATTTGAAAAGGACAAATCTGCTATTACTGATGCTTTATACAAAACTATCAATGAATATTTTCCCAGTAGTTCAAACCGGATTGAACAAATAGAATGGCTTGTATCATATGAGTAACGAATGGCCCCCGAGGTTAAATAAGTATCATAGTACCTTCTTTTTCATGTTTACTTAGATATGGTCATCTAAAAGCTCTATTGAAGCCAATACCATTTACGTTATATATATATATATATATATATATATATATATATATATACATACAATGCTAACCTTCACACCACGTAAACCCATCTACTGCAGAAGTTCAGGCAATTATTAATTGACGTAATACTTTTACGGACAATGTTGCTACACGGAAGCAAAATGAATACTAATTAAAGTATTCGGTAAAAGTGTATTCACATACCATTCTGGTATTTTACCAAAATTTCTAATAGAATGGATGTATTGTGTGTCAGTAGTAGATTACTATTGGGGAACCATTAATGGGATGATAATTTTATACCCTATGATATCAAATGGAACCAAGTTTGATTAACGTAAAAGTGGAAAAGCAACAAGGCCTAGAGAAACCTCAGCCAACCTTCCTCAGAAGTTGATGTATATTCTTATCTCGGATATTTATGAATGCAGTGAGCGTTATGGTCGCCATCTGCAAAGTTTCTCTCGGCCATTGTTTACGTTTTCGTAAGACGCTGGTGGATTCAGTCGTGTGACGTCACGCAGTAATTCAGGTATATTTCACTTATGAATATTTAGATTTAATGTACATCATGGCTGTCAAGGTAATTTGCATAAGGTTTCCACATGTTTCATATATTCACTTAAATTTTAGAGATATATTTGAAGCATACCAAAAAGCCCCTCCCAAATGATGACTATATCATTCACATGGTTTTCATATAGTTATGATGTATAAACCGTAAATATCGCCTGCTGGGGGATAAGACACGATGATCTCAGTCACGCTTACCACATTCTAGACTCCCACCCACACAAAATATGACTCGCTCACAGGGAATTCTACAAGACTCCCACGTCTAACAAGATGGTCATATTAAAGGACACTGTCACCATGTTTCTGAAGCCACAGCTCTGGGCTATGGTCTAACGCGTCATGACAGTCTTTCTTCTGGAAGTCGAGCCCGTGTGTGTGTGTGGGGATAGAGGTATTACCAGTAGAGAATATGGGGTGAAAATACTCCCACGAAACCTTCTAAGTTTACTCTTATTGTAAGGTTAATATTCTCATGACAGTGACTATAAAACTACAATATATTATCCATAGTATACTCGTATGTGTGAGAGCTGCCTAGATAGTGGTAAGAGATCAAGAGAATTGTAACATGTAACACTTTTCTGTGTCAGTTTCCCCGGATACCACATAATAAACATTTAATACTGATATACTAAAAGTTTACTGTGCGTTATAGGGGATAATGATACAGAAAAATGTTATAGAAGTTAGAACGGTGAGACTTAGGCAAAAAAATAATCTGTTTAGCGAACAGCAGAGATCTGAAGCAAAACACACACACACACACACTTCACTAACTGAAACATTTAGGCATATGGACTCATAAGACGTATGTGATGAATGGTAAACAATCTCATATACTAAGGTGCATTTAGGTAGCCAGAATCATTAACGGCTGACCAGAGTCTGGGCACATGAAGGCAATATGAATGTTCAAAAGGACCAACCCGTAGTCCAGGACCCAACTGTCATCAGAGGGTAACAACAACCATTTTAAAATTACTTTTGGAAGTCATATCAAGATGAATTAATACACTGTGAGGCGAGACTTAACCACAAAGGAAAAACATATACAATACTGTGTATCGCTGACTCTAGTACTTGAAAAAAATCGAGTGTAAATACCAGAAAAATACTGTGATTCCCACAGCCTGAAATGAACTAATTTTCTTTTATTTGCTTTGTCTGAAAATACTGAAAAGCTCTTATGATACCAGAGCATGGCCAGTGTACATATGAATTGTAAATACGTTTCCACTTTGCGTCCCTAAAGCCAAATTCATTATAAAAGGCAATGACTCTCCTGCAGCAGGATGCCTCTGATGGAACATTATTTACAGATCTGATGCAGCCGATGTAAAAGGTCGAGGTGGAATGAAAAACAAACAAGACATCTTTTACAGCGGGTTTATGATGCTCGTGTCCTGGCTCCCCTGCCATATTTCAGCTACCCTGCAGTATATATGAGCTGCTCTCTCTCTCTCTCTCTCTCTCTCTCTCTTTCTCTCGTACATGACCTGCTCTGAGTCCTGCACCACCTGAACTATAGATATGGAGATCCAGGAGTCTCAAGACATAACGCCTGAGTGTCCTGGGATAATTTGCTTCTTACTAACGGGAACTTTACTCCTGAATGTGATAAGTTAGCCCACTCACTACTCTTGAATGTGATGAGTTAGCCCATTCTCTACTCCTTAATGTGATGAGTTAGCCCACTGACTACTGCTGAATGTGATGAGTCAGCTCACTCACTACTCCTGAATGTGATGAGTTAGTCCATTATCTGCTTCTTAATGTGATGAGTTAGCCCACTCACTATTGCTGAATGTGATGAGTCAGCCCTCTCACTACTCCTGAATGTGATGAGTTAGCCCACTCACCACAAATACCATTCCTTCTCTGGATATACGAGAATTTTACCCAGTGAACACAACTTTTCCTGTTTACTACGAAAACTTTTAATAATCATTACGAATGTGTGTATGTACATACTAGATCAAAGACATTGTAAATATATACGAGGTTAAGAAAAGTGGCAACACGAATGTAAAACTCTCTCCCTGTAAACCAGCAAAGTGCAATATAGTCCCACTCCCTGGTATGTTGAGCAGCTTATCAATGTGAGGACTCAGGCGCTGGCCATGGACACCGGTTGTATGGGTAAACACCAGCAGAGTTACCGGCTGTCGGCTGGCCAGGCCTATCACAGATGTGCTGCTTTACCCCAACTCATGTTGGTGGGTTCCTCTCTCTCTCTCTCTCTCTCTTTCTGTATATATATATTTATGAGGTTGAATAAAACATAGACCCAAATCCGCACAATTCATTAGGGGAAAAAAAAGTTTAATAAAAACAGCAATTTTACAATGAGGCTTATTACAGCGCAGTAGATTATATGATTACTGGGTATCAGTTGGACCCTACTTTACATTTGGATAAAGCTCCACCTCTCCACGGATTAGCATGGTAATTAATTTCATAACGGGGTAAATGAGTACATATCAAGATCTGAGGGGGACACCATACTCACGCATATATATAATTGTGTAGAAATATAGGAAGGTAAACAATTTGTTCGAAAAACAAACTGGGAAATGGAGTTCAACAGCCTTCACGTAAATGACTAATATGGAATGTCAATTTTTCGTAGGTTTAAGCAGACAGGAAATGAGCATAGCAAGATCAATAAGGAGGAACAGAGAAACGTTGAAAAAATAGTGTTGACAAAGTAGGAGATTATCCGAAATTGTTCTAGTGACTCGTTTCATCAGGAGTGAATTTTTCGAGTAAAGAACAGTTAATCAGGTTATGGGATTCAGAAATGACACGTATGGAGTAGAATGACAAGTTCAAAAGGATTTTCACAATGGAAGACACTCTAACACATTTACAGGTGAGATTCAGTTTCAGGAAAATCATGTTGGTAGAAATGACGTAAACAGACTACTAGGCCTTGTGAAAGTTTCTACATATATGTTGAGGATGTGTGTGGATTCACCAGAGAGGCGTGAAACACTGGTCAGTATATCGCTCGAGTAAGCATAATGCCTAAGGAGGTGAAGAGAGTAAATGTTGTACTTCTGTTTGATAAAGGATGTTGCACTCGACAACAGGCCAGAGTCTCTCTCTGACGACTGTGGTCTGTAAAAAGACGAAAAAAAGTAATCATAAAGCAATTGGATGACTGTTTGCCAAGGAGAAGCATATCTAAGTGGGAGACAATGTGGATGATCCACGGAAATAAGGTCTTTCATAATAAACGTGTATGAGAAAGTGAGCTTAGTAGTAGACAAAAATGAAGGATTGTTGGACTGTACACCTTTGGACTGCCAGAAAGCATCTGACACTGAACCACACAAGGAGTTGGCAAATAAACTGGATCTTCAGGCAAGGGTAACGAGCGCGTTCCTTCTGTGGTTAAAAGAAATCACCTTAAGAGAACAGAGGACGCAATGCTAGAGGAGACTTCTCGAAGATGCGTTGCGGTAACCAGCGATGATACTTACGTCGTGAGGGACGCAGACAATATTACCCATCGGAGGATGAATTGATTTGAGCGACCGTGAAATGATTGATTTGCTACACATTGAGATAAGGTTTCGATGCTATTGTTGCCTAGGAGGAGAAAAGCTGCAGGAGGACTTGAGAGATGTCATGTTGCCTAACATGACGCCCGAGGTACTCACCAGGAGACCTGGCGAGGAGACGGATTACTTGTGAACTGATGCGAGAATCGCTTTGAAGGATATGGATAAGGAGTTAATCAGCAATGTGTTCACAGCCTACGGCACATTAGGCCGAAATTATAACAGACTTCTCCAGCCTAGTATTGACGCTGAAGCACAGAGGGTTAATAGCGAAGTTCAGAGGAGGGTAGCAAAAAGAGAACCTGTATTAAGACAGCTAGATTACACAGTGAGTTTACAAGGCAATAAATATTTGTCCACCATGGACGAGAGAGGTGCCACTATGTGGTGATACGATCACAGACTTAGAGTTTATGAACTAGTGTGCTTATGTCATCACTGAACAGCTCCACAAACATTGCAAAAAAAATAGAACAAGAAAAAGGCAATAAATGAATTTAAGAAGAAAACTTTCTAGAGCTTCTGTTGCGTGCGTCTCCAGAGACGACACGGCACGCACGACGGCGTGAATCACACACGTTTGTTTATTCCATTGTGAAAAAAAATATCACGGTGGCGTCATGAACTAGCAAAATTACAGCGCTGGTGTTCTTTTGTATTTTGCAGCATTTAGAAGACCTCACACACATCCACACAAAAGGTGATTACACACACTCACACACACACACACACACACACGTACGTGCGTTGAGGCGAGAGCATGCACTGTATGCTATTACTCTTGATTTTAGGTATTATATAATCAAGGTTCTGCGTTTTGCCTGTGTCTCTTGTCATCATCAGTATCTGCTGATTAATGTTGATTAATGTAATGGATGGGGAGCACGTGAACACAGGGGTGGTATCATGTCTGGTAGTGTATTAAACAATATGTGTTTTTCGTAGTTGTTTCCCCCGTCGTAACAAAAGGCAAAGAGAACAGTTGGGATCTTTCTCTTTAGCTAATCTTCTGGCCAGGCGCCACTCGTCTCTGATATAAATCAGCGTGTGTCAAAAACTGAAGCAAGCGGTCCTCCTCCTGTCCTCCGTCACCCACTGTGTACACACTGTATATATCTCTCTCTCTCTGTGCTGGCATCGAGCAGCTGTACAAACGTCATATCTCTCCGGAAAAATACGGAAGGACAACAGATCATTTCACTCATGCGCAGTCTGAGCTTAGGAAATTTGGTAATGACTGTTTGTAGACTCAGACAAATACAACAACTATTCTTCTATTGCAAGACGGACATAAAACGGGCAGATCAAGACCCCAGACAAGGCAGTCTCAAGATTTTTTAAGGTGATATAATGATAATGATAATAATAATAATAATAATAATAATAATGATAATAATGGTAATGATAATGATTATGATAGTAATGATAATGATAATGGTAATAATAATGATTACGATAGTAATGATAATGATAATGATTAAATAATAATAATAATAATAATAATATTAATGATAATAACAATATTAATGGTAATAATAATGATTATGATAGTAATGATAATGAAAATAATAATGATTATGCACACACACACGCAGGAATATGTTGGGCGAGCACGGGATAGAGAGAGAGAGAGAGAGAGAGAGAGAGAGAGAGAGAGAGAGAAACATAAACGTTTCTCGCTGTGGCAAGGATAATAATAATCTTATATTTCTTACTATCAGCAGCTGTTTGTTCTACCCTGCAAGAATAAACCCAAAATATCTCTTCTCCACCGCTGAATAAACATTTGACATATCTCTTCCATCACAGGGTAAATACGTTGTATATATTCCCCCTAGTTCCTTATAAACTCGTAACATTGCTTCGTTGGCCCAGAATGGACACGCTGGTGTTTGATTTGCCAGCAGTGTGCTTCCTAACCCTCTGTATAACAGTAGCATTATATTGTACCCAAAATTATTGTCAAAGTCTATTCTCAAAGTTCCGTGTAATATTAATTACTGTAGTAGTACGGATCGTCCGTTCATGCCTATGACAAGAGACTCTAAGAATGACTTATAACACCCTGTAACAAACCGTGTGTAACATACAGTCCTTAGCATATAGCCAGGTAACAACGATCTGCAGTATACATTGTATAACAAGTCTTTAACATGCGTAACAACAGTCTGTTACAATAATTTGTAACATGCCGTTTATATTATAGTTTTTGAGAGGATTTTTCACTATAGAGTGTATAACGCACAGTCAGTAAAAACAGTCTTTTAGATACGGTCTGTAACAACAGTCTTTAACATACAGTCTGCAACAAGCGTTCGTAACAACTGTCTGTAACTAAATCGTGTTACATAACGCCCGTAATATACCGTCCGTATAAAATTCTGTAGCATACAGTCCACAACGAAAATAGTTGACACATGACTGATAACATTTATCCCTTAACAAGAACATGTAATTTCTGCAGCGATTATTTCACATGATTTTTAATATAATGTTCTCTAATATACAGTCTATTAAAAAAAAAAAATCTGTGACGCATGACTTTTACCAAAAGACTTCAGTATAGGTCCTGTAACGGCAGTCTGTCACACAGAGTCTGTGACACTCTTCAATATAGGTCCTGTAACGGCAGTCTGTCACACACAGTCTGTGATACATTTTGTGTACAACTGAGTTTTTGAAATATGTAATGTATAGTCTGTAATACACATTCATTGGCATTCAGTCTGGATCAGTAGTCTGGAACAATGGTCTATAACATATAATCTGTCAAATACAGTCAGTAACACATAATGTGTATTATATAAGCTATACCATGCAGTTTGTAACATGCAATCTGTACCGTACAGTACGTTACATATAAAGTGTATAACAGAACATAGCAAGATAACATAACATCCGTAACATAAAGTCTGCATCATAAAATCTGTAACATAGTCTTCTGCATATAATCCGTAACAGAGTCTGCGACTTAAATTCTGTAACATAAAATCTTTCATATACATTTCGTCAAATACAATCTGTATGTTCAAATCATTAACATACAGTCGGTATCAAACAGCCTGCAACATACAGTCTTTAATATACACCCTGTAAAATTCAATCTACAAATTAGAATCTTTAAACATACATTTCGTAACATACATTCTGTAACATACAGTCTGCAGCATACAATCAGCAACATACAGTCTGTAACATTCATGATGTAAAATTCTATAACATACGTACATTTCACCCAGGCAATACATCTTCTGCTTACTGTAGAACAAACCAAGAATGAAGTAAATGTTTACATGACACTTGATGGGAGGAAACCTTGTGTGGGAACATTTCTGCTGGCGACACTCTGGCCCAGCCAAGAGAGAGCATATTAATGCCGGGAAATTTAGAGCTGTCACTCAGGAGTTGAATTTACATTCAACTTTAATTTCAACTTTAATAGAGCAGATCCCTGCAACAAGTTGAATCCCATCCTGAATGACAGTACCAAATATCGCCGCGTTAATCCCGATCTAACTGGAATTCTGAAAAAAAGATGAACAAATTCATCCCATAAAACGGGCAATCCACAATTTCCCAGGTTACCACACCCCCACACAGGTTAGCTAAACAGGTCAACAAGATAATTTCTCCCTACCTTCCTGCCATGCACTGACCCAGTCGGACTCCTGGTATTTCTAGATAAAGAGAGTTCATTTGCTATACCCTGTTCACTCAGATCTGATAGCTGGGCGGACACAAAACTTAGCTGCTGTTGGTGGACACAAACAGGTGGAGGGTGTGCGTGGAGTAGGGAGTCACTTTGGTTGCCAGACAACAGTGACTGGCTGTAGTGAGAACACCTCCGGCCAGAGGGCGACGACCCGACACCAGTCAGGCTGCTTTAATAACCAAGCCTACTTTTCATTGCCATCTGTTGATTTACTTATAGTCAGACAGATCGAGGAACTGCATTAATTAGGATATATCTAAAATATTCCTTGATATTCTGTGATTATCAGACGTAACTGCATTAATTAGGATATATCTAAAATATTCCTTGATATTTTATGATTATCAGACGTAATTACTGTTGGTTAAGACTTGAAAGTCTGACAATTGTTATAACACTTCTCTGCCTCATCCACCTGCTATGTAAACGCCGTACTTTACCTCTTCACGACGCCTGTCAAGTCTCTTTCATCATACTTCTAAAGTCGGAAATATAACAGCCAGTAGTCTCCGGTTAGTTTATTTTCCAGGCTAAATCTGAGTCCATATGAGAGTTTACGTGACATTCATAAACACACACACGAGAGAGAAAGAGAGGGAGGGAGAGATTGATCCTGAGCAAATATCATAATTGGGTATCAGTACCGATATCGTTCAAAGAATTTTCAATCCTATAATGAAAGGTCGTCATAATATCATCACACTGGAGTAAGAAGGTGTGAAATAAGCAACCTCAAACCTCTGAATAATGGGGAGTAAGTTGCTGTGTCGGCAGACTTTGGCACGCGTCGCTTTAGTTTCCTGCCTTGTAGCTGTTTGCCCTTCCTTTCTCTTCAAATATTTCCTCAGCCAGAAATAAAACGTAATAAGAGGTGGTATAACATTTCAGGAATAGCATTCGATTAATCTTGTATCTCCTGATATATAGTGACCAATGCAAAACGCATCGTGGCGTATGAATATGAAAATATGAAACTGACGATCTGAAAGCTCATATAATGCGCCGTTGCCAGATGTAAGTCCTTTGAACTCCTGATGTCGAATTTGCCTATTTTTTCCTTTGAGTCATTTAAAGTAAAGCTAGACACAAATGATTTACAAAAAATTACTTAAACTGGCAAATAATACTTATCTACAGAATAATATGAGTCCATACAGTTGTCTTCCCTGTTTCACTGTTGGCCCTTATTCAGTTCATTGTCACATGGGATTATTTTGTTCTGTTCAGATATTCTTTTGTAAGTCCTATATTTAGTAGTGCTGCTTGATTTTTCTATGTTATATCACTAATGTTATATTATGCTTCATATTTTTACTGACTCGCTTTATATTTATCGTAATTCATCTCTTTTTCTCACACACTGAGTGGTCTAATAATCATTTTGTAGTGTAACTATCATTTTCTCTTTTTCCATGTTACACAGTCATTTCCCACTAGTCATAAGATTTCTCATAAATGTCAGTTTCATGTTCTTTATGCTATATCTGTAGTACACGATATTCTTCCATTTTCAAATTCCATTTAATTTGTAACAAAAATAGTAGTGTTTCTATCCCAGTTGCCTCTCCTCCTCTGTCATATATTCCTCTTCATCTACCGTCCGTCCTTCATATGTCCAAACCTTCTCCCTCCCCCCTTCGCCTGTCTGTATCTGTCCGACTGTCCAGCTTCCCCCTACCCTCTCGTCAAAACTTCCGCCTCATTTGTCCCAGCGTCCTACCATTCCTGACAGGTTCCTCTGGTGACTGTCTGTTCCCGCTGCCCCAACTTTACGAACACTGCTCATTCCTCTGTCCCCTTTCATTCCTTTCCCTCCTGCCTCTCCTTTCTTCCCTTCCCAGCGTCCCTTTTCCTCCCCCATCCACCTGTCCCACAACTGCAGGGTGGCAGGTGCGCGTGAAAGCCTCGTATCCATAAGATAACCAGCCTCCTGTCTCGCATATTTCAGCCGTATCGATCTCCCCCACCAATTCAGATTCCACTTCAGTGCCCCTCGCCTTTGTCTCGTTTTCTGTTCTTTGAAATTTTATCATTATCATATCTTTTTTCCCCCCCTGTGTATTGTGTGATTGTTTGCAGTACTTTGTTTGAAGTTATTCATCCAAAGAATCTTATTCTTCAGTGTAATGAATGAAACAATACCATTGTTATCAATTTTATCGTCAGTTCAACCCATCCTTAATGCTACTGCTAAGTCTCCTCAACCTGTTCCTATAAAGCTCTTACTGATGTAGTAATGTATCTTTCTCGCTGATTTCTCTCTCTCTCTCTCTCATATATGCAGATGGGGAGATGACAGCAGGTTCATGCACACCCAAGGCCTTGCTCATACATATATTTGCTTCTAATACATGAATTATCAAGAGCGTAAGAAAAAGGAGAAATGCATATCTAAATATCCAGTAGCTGAGAACAAAGGAAGTGGAGGAAGGAATGAGAACAAAAAGATGAGAACACGTACAGGAAGAGATGGGAAGCGAAAGGGAGGTCCAACGATGAGAACCACAGGTTGGGACGGCTCATATTGCAGTGCATGTTGGAGAGGGAGAGAGAGAGAGAGAGAGAGAGAGAGAGAGAGAGAGAGAGAGAGAGAGAGAGAGAGAGAGAGAGAGAG
>JAYMFT010062667.1:0-14853 GCA_038088735.1 Panulirus argus | reverse complement strand
AAAAAAAAAAAAAAAAAAAATATATATATAAATTTGTATTATCTTTATCAAAAAAAATCTTAAGCTGATGTCAATTCTACAGTGTGATGAAGTTCATAAAACATGTTTCCCCTGCACATCATCACAACAACAGTAATCAAAAGCATAATTATCAAGCTAATATAATTCTTTGTTGATATGACGGCATCACTCAGCAAACACTGTAGCAAGAGAATAAAACAAAAAAAAATCAAATTTTGTAAAACCATGTACAAAATATACAGTATATGTGTGTATGTGAGTGAATGGATCTTTCTTCATCTGTTTCCTGTTTAATGCACCCTGCCTCTGCCATGCACCAGACCAGTAGGCATAGTTTCACTCATGAACATTTTACATTTTTCCAATTGTTCTGGAAATTGCAGGGAGAGTTTCATTCATGTATGTTGCCCTAGCCTGACCCACAAGCAGAGCTAGGGAAAGATGCTTCTGATTCCAAGCCCTGTAATGATGCCCTTCCCTTAACCCTGCACCTCCCTTCTTCAGTAACCAGTATTTTCTTCCTGTCCAAATATTTGTTAGTTGTCCTGTTTTCACTTTGACTCATCTAAATTTCGTTGAATTTGTCGTATATTACTGAGGCTTACGACAACTTGCCCTGGTCAAGACACCTGATCATATGGTTTATTTTTCTCTAAGATGATCATGATCAAGGAAATAATTCACATAATGGCAAAGGCAAATTAAAGCAAGAAAAAATCTGTTGATTGAATGATTCAAGCTAGTGAAATATTGCAATGTGCAAAATTCAATTCTATTTCTTTGGATGTTAATTTCATCATTTCCTATGGAATTCCTAAACTCATATTTGTTATGGTAAAATTCATACATGTTTAATGTTGATGTGGGAAGTAAATATCCAATTTACATAGAGAATGAAAAACACTATAAATTTCAAGTATACCCATCACTCTTCTTCTCAACCATGGTGGGCCTTTCCCTGTAACTCATATCCAGAACAGAGCTGTGTTGCATGGCACTAGTGACTTCATCCCATTTCAAGAAGGTTCCCTTGACATTTATCCTTCATTCCCTTTTACTAAGATAATTTTCTCTCCATCAGAGTAGTCTCCATCATATTCCAGCCTTAAAATCCAGCTTGTTTACAAGCCTCCAAGGCAGTAACCATGTCAGATGCCTCCTGGCAAACAACCAACCCAGCCTTCTTTTTAATCTGCAACAGGGCTCACTCTCCTATAAAAGTCTAAGAGGTTTGTTGCACATGATTTCCCTCTTCTAAAACCTTTTCGTCTGTCACTTGTTTATGCTATGAAGGAAGTCATCTATTTGCATTTTGATTCATGTAAGCTTCTTATGCACCCTTATTAAGAATTTCTTTCATCTACCAAAGCTCCCAGCACACACCCAAATTTTTATTCCATACACACATCTCCCTGCAGCGTTAAAGCTGCATTCTCCTCAAGAGGAGGGAAATGGACTCCTTTGGAGTTAGAAGGTCCTTAACAAAACTGTACTCCTTTCCATTCACTGATGGTGATACATACTTGCTAAATTCCAGCAACACCTGTGTACAGAATATTTACCCAAATTCATAGGTCCATTTGTATTGTGGTAATGAAGAATTTTATGCTCTCTTTATAACCTCACAGGATATAGATATTGCACCTGATTATCCTTTGGATGCAGCGAGGTGGTCTTTTGAAGAAGAAAGGATAGAGAACAACAATGGAAATGTTGGAAATGGATCAGCCTCTGGATCACAACCCATTTCAGCAGTTTCTAGAAGATTTCACATAAACAGAAATTAAAGGTATTTGTGGACGTACACATTGTAAACAGTTACCAAAGTCAGTGATTAGTGTTCATCAAATTTTTCACCTTTTTGGAGGTGAGGAATTAACGATACGTATGTATCACAGTAGCAACTTTTGTGGTATGTTTTATATATGAAATGTTTATCATCGTTTTATTGTAAACCTTTTTCAGCTTATATAAGGAAGGAATATAGAAAATCTTCCTCAAATAGTGGAAATAATTGTCTACAAAATGAATACCCTCGAGAGTAATGCATTTATGATGCATTTACAATGCATGATGTTCTTTCATCTCCTTATATACAGACTCATTTTTGTTAGTCTTGGCTCTGCATCTATACTTAATATACTCATGTTTTAGAGTAGTGCTTCTCAACCAGGGGTCTACAGAGGCTATTCTTGGGGTTTCATGGATTGAATTAAACTATATATGCAGTAATAAAGAAAAACTTTGGATGGATTATACAATATTTCCTTCTTGTCCCCTCAGAGTAGACATATGGATAGACATGAATACAGTATATATGATTAAGATATTAATTTTTTTTCCTCAGGTTTGCCATTTTCCAGAGCAGGAAGTCGCCTACTTACGATTCTTATACTGTAAGAAACCTCTTTACTTAATATACTAATGGTTTTACTTAAAAATAGAGTATAACATGTAGAAATCCCTTTAGGACCCTACCACTAACAAGTACTATCAAAGAACAGATGAAGGCATTTGAGGTATTTAACTATGACTCACATATTTCATCAACCAAAATGCATTATTTTCAGTACTGCATGAAATTTGGTAATGCCAGTCATGAATAAAAGGAGTCGTATTTATCTCTGATGCAGGACTGCTTAGGGAAAGACCATTTACTAAAAGAAAGGAAAGAAAGGCAGTTATTCTCTTGAGTGGTCACAGTTGATATGGACGATGTTTTCAGTCCAAAAGATGTGGCATATTGAACTGGAAATCTCCACAATGTATATCTACATGTGAATGTGCATATTATTTTTTCATTTTGTGTTGGAGACTGTTTCATTAAGCCTGGCCATCTGATGTTTTACATTGTTTAAGTATCATCAGACAACATTGGAAATTAAATATTCAAAATTGTTGTGTGAATTGCTTATAAAAAGATTTAAAGTATGATTCTGTTGGATTGGTAAGGACTAGAAGAGCAGGAAAAGATGTTTGAATGAGATGTGATGATGACTGAGTGCAATAGAAATGTATAAGTAGCTGTGATAGAGTGTAATTGTATTCATATGTGTATTAATCTTTATCTGTTCCCTCTATTATGAGTAAGAATAGTGCACATAGCCTGAAAACAAAAATAATAGAATATTAAAAACTACTAACTTCAATAAATAGGCAGTTGAATCTGTTAATTAACCAGATAGACTTTAGAACTGTATGAAAATCATCACTATGTATATATTCAGATCTTATTGAATGTAGAAGAGTGAATCAGGATTTGTACATTTTGTAAATATTACATACTAATTCATTTTTACTTAATGTATATTGACTTTGCTCTGATAATTCATCAGTATGACTTACTTTGTAAGATGTCTTGACACTGTCAGATACAGCAACTCATTCACCGAATTGTCAGATACAGTAACTCATTCACTGAATCATTTCACTTCTTGTGTGGTATACCCATCACCCTTGCCTTTAGCTTGCATAAACCTTCATGAGTCCTGTACCTTATGTGTTCTTTTGATTCCACCCTGTTCATTCCTGCTTTCATCTGTTTTTTAATTTTTCATTTTATGGGAAACTTTTTATTTTTATACATACGTACAAATGAGCTGGAATAAGTAGTCCCTCATGCACATTTCTTTCATATTCCACACATAACCCCCTTTCATTCACAATAGCTCTAAAAGTACTTCCAAACTTTCTTCCTTGCTGTACTTTGCTCAAAAGCTCAGCACTCTCTGTCATCATTTTTGAAATGATTTTCTTATGTGGAGCTTTATATTCAGATTTTGTGTGTTACATGGCTCCACCTGCAAGTGGATATACTGCAAGTGAGAAGTTGCCTTCAGCAAGGCTGTATCATTGTTAGTGGACAGGAGTAATGTCTCGTCAAGGACTTTCTCACTCCAAAAGAGTACCTCATTATCCCGCTCCTGTTTGAGGTGCAGTCACAAAGCTGCAGAAGCCCAGTAAAAGGAGCTCTGGGGATATATGATAATGATATTGGTTAGTTACACTGGGGTTACCATACTTCACATACAATCATCTGTATTTTGCTCAGATTTAGTCCTCATGTCCTCCTTTTAAACATATTACCAGAATATTTAACCACATCATGTAACCATAATCTGATTCTACTAATAAAACAGCATCTTCTTCATACAGTCAGAAAACCTACTTTCATTATGTGTCATTATGATTTAATGTATTTTACATTAAATTATTGATATTGTCATCTCATGTAATACTGTATACAGTAAGATATTTAACAGAAGCAGGTAAACCTGGTCTTTTCCTATTTTCTTTATACAATTATTTTGAAATGTATGTTTGTTGAGTTGCTTTGGTTGAACAGAAAAGTTTCCATTAGTAAATGCAGAAAGATGATTGGCTAATGTTAAATACAAGTGTCAAGTAGTTGTAATTGTATAGAAGTATTCTGCACACACTGTAATTACAGAATGTGATAGTAGATTATTGAAAGAGTAAGCAAATATTGAGAAGTCTGTATGAAAGAATGTAAGAGGAAAATGTTAACTCAGAAATGTTTGCGCTATACATGGATTAAGGCTATAACAATGTGATGTTTTAATGTAATTTTTTGATTCAGCCTTTTCTCCACTTTTCCAACATGCTCAATCTGTAACTAACACTCATTCTCATAAAGCTAATTTTCTAGGCATATTTTTTTTTTTTCCTCTACCCTACTTTGGATGATTCCACATTTAGTCCTCCTCCTTTACCCTCTTCCACTGAGCTTGTGCCACCTCCTGTGTTTTCCTCATGTGAAGTTTTCTTTCTGGATACAAGTTGGCGAGGCATATACTCTGGATAGCATACCTCCACATGCCCTAAGGAAATGTTCCTCTGACTTAGCTCCAATCCTTGCTCACATATTTCACCTCTGCCTCAAATAGCACCCTTTACCTTCCTCATGGAAATATACCTTGGTGCAGCACATCTGTAAGAAACGAGACCATTCTTACCTTTCCAATTATTGACCCATTATTCTCACTTCTCCTGCCTCTAGAGTCTTTGAAACTTCCCAAAACTCACAATTTCTTAATAAGAATCACATCCCCATCTTTCAGATCACCAGTATAATTTCTTTTGTACATGGTCAAATAGTGATCTCTCCAATGTGACTCATTGCTGTGTGATAGCTTAGCATAAGTCTGCTTTTTAGCATGAGGTTTTTGCTTTTAAACTTATGTCCTTTATCATTTCCGCTTTTCCCTGTTCTGTACTGTATAACTTTCTCTCTAGTTGATCCACTGACAGAGTAACTTCTCTCTTGTATCCTATCTGTAGTGTTACCCCTCAGCTTCATGTCATATCACTCTCTTATCTCAATGAATGATCTTCCTTCAACTTTTAATCTTATTCAGTCTTACACTGTTGATTCTCCTGTACATGTTTAGCTCATTGCAGCATATTGAAATGGGGAAACAGTAACATGGTTAAATGCAGGAATGCAAAAAAGCTGTTTCTACCATTATCAGCCTCTAAATCTTCCATATTTTCCAGTGCTTAATTTCGAAATACACTAAGGATCAACACAATAGTATAGTCAGTTTGTGCATATCGTATCATCCATGCTAATTTGGAAACCATACATAATGAATTTCACAAAATCTGCTTTCCAAAAGCCATGGATGTATTGGGGTACAGTAATTATTTGTAAAAAACTTTTCCGTACTTACAGGGTTCATACTGAATTTGCCCCTCTATGGAGAACTGCTCACTTGTCTGGGTGGTTCTTCCTTCCCTTTTCTCTTTGCCAGAATGGAATAAGGAGCCTTCCACCTTATTTACTCTTCAGTTATCATCTTTCTTCAACCATCCTTTTCTGTCCACCATGTATCTGCTCTCTCTCTATGCTACCTTTTTTTTGGCCAATTTTGTCGGGATCTTTTTCTATGTGTCCCAGCCTCGAAAGCAATGTTGCATGGTACATGACTGGCTGCTACTTTCCATTGTTTCTGTGTGGAGACCATCCTCATGAAGATTGACCCCTCTGATAATCTTCTCTCCTAGAAAAACAAAGCTATGGAATTCCCTTCCATCTTTTGTCTTTCCTTCTTCTTATAACTTCTCTATCTCTGTGATTTACATCTACAAATACCTAAGAGCACTAATTGATCTCATCATTCTTTTTCTAATACTTTATTATTCTTTTCATACAGGATAATCATAATTAGGGTACCCTGTATTTATTTGGCCTATGTCATTTTGGTTATTAAAGAGAGAATTAAGAATAGTGTAAAGATAGTATTACAATTGTAACATACTGCTTCTGTTTCAATGGCCTTGATGTGTTGGTACAAATGAAGATTATTGTAACATTTTTCTTGATCTCAGTTTTCTGAATATATGTAATTGGAAATCAGTGAATTGAAATATTTTAATGAAATTGCAGTAGTTTGATTTGATTGATTTTAATTATAAATTGTAAATCTTAAATTTTCTTTGCCTTAAAGTGATAGTAGTGTTGATATGAAGAAAGCACCTGCTTTGGTTCATAGCAAAGCAGTTTACCACATTCTGTGACTACCAAACGCCTTAATAACCACATACAGTGATTATTGATTATGACTACTACATACTAGGCAATGATTATCACTCACATTGACAGTGTTATTACCACACACCTCTCATAAACCACTTGATCCAGAAATAAGAAACACACTCCAGCCTTACACTGCAGTCACCTTTACAACCAAATCCTCTTTCCACTTAGCAATCATACAACAAACGAATTTATATATACAACACTCACCAAAATGGTAGACATTTTCCCTCCAAAGTACCCTTTTCATTGCTCCCACTCTCTAAATTGTACACAAATACCTGTGTCATGCTATCAAACCTCATATCTAGTCACCATCTATCACTGCAAGCATACAAGCACAGATTAGGCCTCACATAGACCTTTTCTGCACACACTGTCTCCATTTCATTAAAAACACAAAAATTTCTTCTCATCAGTAGCCCAGCATAGGCAGAAGCTTAGTACCTCTTCCCTTCAAGATCTTTGGGATCACCTCAAAGACATGGCAGGCCATTTGAATGTTAGAGGATTCCCAGGAAAGATCATGAAGTTACAACAACAGTATTTCCACTTAGTCATCACCCTACACTGTAATTATCAAACCCTTACAAATGTCATTACAACTTGGCTCTTCACATTGTGTTCACCAACCTTCTCCACATGCTGAGGTAGTCCACATAACTGGATTACCACACACACCTACATGGTGTGATCACCACTAAGTCCAAGCACTGGTAGAATTGTGAAAACAAATCTCATGAATGCATTAAAGCTTGCCATATTATGCCCAGAGGAGTACATGATAGTAAGGAGGGACATAAAAGTTAAAAGGAGGGTAAATATTAACCTTCTTGATGAACACCAATAAATTTCAGAAAATATTGATGGACAGCACATTCATATGGTACATAATGGGTTAAGTTACTGTAATGACCCAGAACGATTATACATTCATAAGAATGAAGAAAGCAATGGAACACTTTCTTCTCGCACAATATAAAGTCTTGATTTGGGGAGATTACAATTACAAGGAAATAGACAGGGAAAAGCTAGACTCTTGTAAAGACAGTCAAGGAGAGACTGTGTCCTAAAATTTATACAGAAGGGTTTCCTTTATCGTCTCATCATGAAGCACAGAAGATCCAGTGGGGAACATACGCTATCTCTGCTAGACCTTGTCTCTGTATGTAGTAGTATAAAATTCAAATATGATACACCTATTAGATAAAGTTATCATGTATTGCTTGGATATGGCATTGAAGAGGGCACAAGAATGGGGCAGAGACCGGACTCAAAAAGGAAATCATGGCATCTACATGTAAGTAAATAAGTACCCTGAGTATGAATTGGTAAAGGGAGTTCTATTATCAGAGTATAAACCAGTGCTATAGGAGATCCTGTGAAATCTCCAATAAAGACCTTAAATCCAGCTAACACTAGATGCAAATGGAGGCGATAGTTTGAAAACCAAAAAACATAATTTAAATGTTCTGTGGAGGCAATATAGATGAAACTAACCTGTCAGCATTCGAAAGATGTAAGACAAGAAGAAGTGAACCTGCAAGTCTAGGGAGAAGCAGTGAAGCTGAAAATATTTTGTGGACAAGGCAAGAGTCAATCAAAAACTTTAACATAAGTTCATCAGGAGCAAATTATTAGCTAAAGAGCATCTAGTTAGGCTGATGAAATAAGAGGCAAGAACTATTGAGATGATTAGAAAGTTTGTAAGGAACTGAATGATCAGTTTATAAGCATTTTCACTGTGAGGGATACTGTTGACCCACATCAGCAAAATTTGATGGGGAAGAAGCCTCAAGAAGTATTGAAGCTGATAGACATAACCAGGCTACTGAAACACCTTGATCCATAAAGAAATTATAGTCCTGATGTTTTTCCATATGTACAAAGACACTTGCTATAGACTTCTGGGAATATAGTTTAATAAATCACTACAGGAGGCCATAGTGCTGAAGGTACCTAACTTTTAAAAAAGATGGCTGGAAAATTTTATTGGTAACTGTGGTGCATAAGATAGTGGAAAAGATGATTGGGAAGCAAATACTTGACCAACTGCAAAGGAAAAAGACCTAACTGGGAGACAAAAGAGATGCGAGGAAAGAGTTTAAAAAATCAAAGATGGGTTGTCAAGAGTGTTAGTGCTGTGAAGACTGGCTGTGCTGCAAAGACAGCAGACACTAGCTGTAAAGGATGTAAAGACCACTTATAACAATGATGTATTCTTTCTCTGTCAGAATTCTTTTTTTCACATACTAATACTAGATCAGCATCAGAACTAAACATGTGATGTGTTGTATTTTCATTCAGTGTACTGAAATCTCTTGTTGGAAAGCAGACCACACGATTATTTGCTATTGTAAATACACCGTAATATATAATTTTCAGAAAGTTTGAGGTTCTCTTGGGCTAAAATGGAGGTTTATATAGAAACTGCATAAGGTTTAAGATTTATTCAGTGACTTGGACGTGACATTTCTGGCAATCATTTAGATGATTCCTTTCAGGGAAAATAAATCTCAAATAGACTAGATCAAGCAATCCATAAGAAAATGATGTGAACTTTTAGGAATAATGACAAACCAAGAAAATGCTGCTATGAGTTACATGTAAACATGAAAAGCAATCATCAGTGAGGAAAAAGGAGAGTGCACCTCAGATAACGTTTTCTATGGAAATGCTTCGAATATCGTTCTTTACCAACTATACGAGATTTTTTGGGGGAATATCTTGACCCACCGACATTCACAATCACATGACCAAAGGGAGAGACGTACTGCATTTTCTGGAATCAAATTTATCCATTAATATTTAAATGAAAAACAATATCTTTCCCAACAGCTCTTGTGGAGATACTTCAATTTGATCGAAACGAATAGCGTTTTCTTACTGTATATAAGAGTCACTTCTACGTCCGTCGGTTTTTTGGCATTCGATTCGATTTCATGATTGCCAAAGGTTGAACATTATTTCGGCTAATTTACCCAGTAAATTATACAACGCATTGGCTCATTCACTGTTTTGAGCAGAGTTCTTCTGAAGGATTTACTTGTTGAAGATCATTCAGAGAAACTTGTTCAGGCATTTCTGCACACTCATATATAAACGCAAGCACTTGCACTCAGACATGCATGCGTTTGTGCACATGTGAACATTCACATGTGAATCGTAAGCAAGTGAAGTGGGAGGAGACAATCTGAAGCGATACAAGATACCAATTGACACCAGAGTAGTGTGAGTAGACCTATTTGTACCAACATTGCCAAAATTCTGTCCACAGTAATAACTTTTACGAGTAAATACTGAAGTTAATTCGATATGTTGATACCAGCGAAGAATAAGATCTAGATTACCTTGAGTTAGCAAAATGATTGCAGGTGGTCAGTTATCGTAGGCTAAACCCTGTAGAACCACTGAAGCAGTGCAGTGAATGTGCTGTACGAGGTTACAGACATGACATAGGGGGTGTTTCTCCCATGGTACCAAACGCTCGAGAATATATAAGTGAATACAACTGCCAACCCCATCATGCCCAAAGGTCATACCTTCGTGCTCAAGGGTCGTATTCCGTGCTCAAGAGGGTAAGTGCTCAGAAATAATGCCATTATGAGTGTATGGGAAGTTCTTGCTACTTAATGACATCTTACCACTAAGAACAACCCTCCTGCATTTAATATAATTTTCCTTCAACCAAAGCCTCACAACATGGGAGCCACTCAGTTGAATCTGTTTCGAGCCCTCTCCTAACCTTGCATATATAAGCAGACGTCCGAAACTAACTTTTACGGCTTCATGTGTTTGGGAACTTTCCATGTGAGGCCGTAATCCCTTTAAGTTGTTTTTATCATCTGTTGCATGACTATCGCCTGTGGCATTTTCGGCCAATCACCGTTTACTTTCTAACAGAGTGGCCATCTAGTTCATAAAGATTGCAAACACCTGTTATAGAGGATATTAATACTTTTTAGTATTAAGAGTATAATTTGGTAGTTAACTGCATCATAGGCCAAAAGGCCTTTGCTCTATGCTTTTCACACATGCTTATAATGTAATGTGTCTCGCGAGGCAGAAACTGATGGCTCGGTACTGCTTCATCGATCAAAAGTTCGGTTCAAACAGGAGCGCCTCGGAACTTCAAGCTTGATCTCACAATTACTTTTTTCAGTTAATAGGTTCCCACTTTCCATTAAGCCTAAGATAACATACAAAAAGAATTCTTGTCAATATCTTTTTTCATGATATCAACAGATTTCGCTATCATACAATGTAATTTATCTTTTTCGGTGTTTTCGAAGACATTTCGACCACAAGTGGGATGATACCTTGCCATGACAAATGACCTACTTAATCCAGTTGTTTATGTTAGGCAGCGTTTTGTAGGTAATATTTATTTCCTTGAAGCCAAATTTGAGGTGAAAACCATGGATATAAGATTCTTTTTATATGTTGTACATAGTTTAACGCTGTATCTTCCTGTACGGGTAAAACTGCAACAAACATATTACAGATACGCAGTAATCAAGTAAGTAACAGCATGGGAGTTACCGAATTCCTCCTGCTTATGCTTACACCGCCAGTGGAATGTTCCTTCGGCGAGACTGTATCATCGTCAGCGAACGAGAAAGAAAGCAGTATTTTCATAGACCTATTAATTCGAAGGGAGTCCATCATTTTTTCCTGCTACTGATTGCAGTGCAGCCTTGAAGCTGCAGGAGCCCCGTAAGAGAGGTCCTGGAGTTATTCAGTTAATTGAATACTTAAATACACACACAAATGTTAACACACATCCTCCCTGACATTCAAATGTCTTGAGCATTACGCATGGAATAACGAATGTCTTGAGCTACATGACCAACATAGTTACAAATTGTTATCGGATGTCTAATTGCTTATGTCAGCAGTTTGGGTCACTTTTTCGTAGTCTTTTTCGCTAGAATTTGTAAATTTGTGTTAACGTAATAAGATTTGTACTTTGAGTGTATAGCTTTGATACTCCTCTCATTAAACCTACAATAGTTTCAGAGAATTTCAACCTTTTTTAAAGTACTTATTCGAAGAATATTTTGGTAATATCGATAAGATTCGTTACATGGTTCTACTGGTCGCCTTGGGTAAACTGGTAAAACTAAAGATTTATGTTTTAACTTTATTCTCCATCAAGGATTTTACAGATATGATAATTAGGTTGTTGACAGTAAAGCATTGCTGTGTTTATGTGTTTCGGGTAAAACTCTTCACCTGAAATAAAGGCATTTATGCCTTAACCCAACCGTACATGAAGCCTATCAAATCTCGATTCACACTTCAAATTTGATATTGTCGAAGATTCAGAGATACGAAATCATTTTTTGGCAGTCGTACGTCTGACAGTGGCCTCCCCGTCTGAACATATCCATGATGTTGTACCGGAAGAGATGGAAATCCAGGGCGAGGCGACGGTAGACCCTGGCGATGAGGTTAGGTTGGAGGGCGTTGTAGCGGTCCACATCAGTGCCGGACAGGGACGGTGGTCCAACCTTGCCGGACCGGTTGTACCGCGGGAGACCGGTGGTCCACTGCAGCCCCCATTCGCTGCCACACAGGGTTGACGGTGTGGTGGGTTAGGGCGTTGCGAGCCACTCAGTGGTCGGGCGTTCGGTCCCGGCTGCTCACCAGGGATTATTTCACTACACTGCTGGGCGGTTACCGACCCCCTCTTGAGCAAGGGGCTGCGATGAGAATTGTGCCAATGGACGTTACCTGCCTTAATGACCCCTGGAGGCAGTCGATAGGCCTAAAACCCCAACACATTTACATTTACAGGCTGGAGGAAGGACTTTCTCGTTAAGGTTTTTGTGCAAGGCATTTGTATATGCTAATATATATATATATATATATATATATATATATATATATACACACACATATACACATGTACAAATACTTGCTCGACTTTATCCATTCTCGGCTCCACCCCGACCCACAGGAAACGGCATCGCCACCCCCTGCGTCAGCGAGGTAACGCCAGGAAGCATACATTTCTGTTTTTCCAGAATTATTCGTTAATCATATAACATTCAGTAATTTAAAAAAAAAAAAGTAGTAAAGCTTTTGGAGTACTTATAATCATCCATTTTCTCTTTTTCAATTGGTAATTAGAGAAGTATCAGTAACAAAGTTATATATTGGGTTGTCTGAAGGGCGTGTTAATAACAGTTCTTGACACCTGAACACCATGTTTGATACATGGACAAAACAAGTGTAGATATGAGGCTTGAAATGGGTTACGTAGTTATTGTTGGAGGTGGAGTCACTGTTAAGTTGGGGGTCACTGTGGGGTGGGGTCAATGTTGGACTGGGTCACTATGGGGTAGGGTCAATGTATGGGCCGGGTCAATGTATGAGCTGGGTCACTATATGGGCTGAGTCGTTATGGTTTGGGGTCAGTATGAGTGGGTAGTGAAAGTGGGAGGTTGGAGGTCACTATCGGGGCGGAGGTCACTGTGGGGTTGGGGTTATCAGTGACACAGCAGATCAATCGATGAAAAAAGTGACTTATTATGGGTCAACATCGTATCCTCTGGCATCTGCTTTCTCCGTCCACTAATATTCCGTTTCTATTATTTATCAAATGTTTCCATCTATCATTTTTCCTTACCGTCCACTCCATCCCAAACACCGGTATATCTCGCTACATGAAATATACCAAAAGCTTTTTTTTCATCTTCAATAATTGGGATACATTTGAATATTTCGAAACTTACCCTATACCAGTAACAATTACTTAATTTCTACATTATTTCATAGTTAACTAAGTAAGACTGAGCCATCCGTATTCGTACCCAACTCAAAATAACCGAAACTCGCTGTAAATTAACAGCAGCCCCAGGTTTTAATTACGGCCCGTTAAAATTTCAGAAAAATTTAGATTTGCACAACTGAAAATTCAGACCAATTTTTCTCTCTTCATTTTGCCGATGTCGCATTTTATCATTTTTTTAAGTAATTATTTACTTAAAGTATGATACTCCAAAGTGGAATCTTTAATTCATGTACCTTCATATTTTGTTCTTATCTATTCGCAATTTTACCTAAGATTATCTTTTATTTTTTCAATTTATTCTAGTTTATTTTATGACTGATATGTCATATTAATGATATATTGGCATACTTTTATTCGTATTTTCATTTGTCTTGTACAATCGCCACATTGCCCCTCGGTGGATACCTGCTGGGAGTTTTCCAGCAAAGCTCCGACGTGAGAAGAATTTCAGCCCCAGCAACCAACAATTATATTTTGCTAAGGAAGTGGCTGAATGATTATTGGCAGCTTTGATTTAGGGGTTGACATCGTGCGTCAGGCAACTTCGTTGCTGTGTTTACACGTCGTGGAAAGACAAGAAGCGACATTTAAATACTAGTTGCGAATGATTCAGGTGAGGTTTTTAAGTTCTGTTGATTTACCTTTCATTATTGACATATGATCAAAATGTACAAAGGCTGCTGCGTGACGTCTTAGTCTGGTATGCGATAATATAGACAATACACAACAATGGCTGGTAAATAGCAAATCCGCATAGTTTTCAAATTATATGATTTTTGTTAAAAAATCTCTGTTGTTAGAGGAAGTTAGTTGTGGTTATATGTTGTTTACGAGTACATCAGCTTATACGCTGACGCCACAGTTTCCTTGGTATTTTGCTGTGACCTCAATTGATGTCATATGTTACGCAGCCCCCTCGAACTCACTCCACCGAGGGTCAAGGCTTGTCAGGGTACCCTCTGCACAGAACTCAAAGGGCGGTAACAATTTTTCCTTCACCTCATACACTGACTTGTGGGTCCGGTGGCACTCCATAGCGATGAACTCAATGGGGAAGGAAGGTGGGCAGGGAAACACATTAGTCACGTGAACTTAAGTATATTAACGGAAAAACACAATACAATTCACTTATGACAAGGAAGAGGGCAATGTCTACTCACCGACACTCACGCGAATCACACTGGGCTTATAGAGGCACTTATCAGGTTCCAGAGGGCTTATAGAGGCACTTGTTAGGTTCACAAGGGCTTCTAGATACACTTATAGAGGGCACAGTACTGTACAGTACAGCTGGACGCGATAGGGCTTGCAAAAACACACACGACAGGCACTCTTCTTGTTTGTTTTCCTCTCGTCTCTCCCGGTCTCTCTCCCACACTGCATCGGCTCCAGCAAGTGAGACGCGCCAAGCGCCCTGCGTGCCGCCCAGCACACACATACCCATACATTCAACGCATACCTTTCACACAACACA